>PVJS01007905.1:0-54633 GCA_004027185.1 Glis glis
GAATTCTACTCAGCAATAAAGAAGAACAAAATAACAGCATTTGCAAGAAAATGGAAAGATCTGGAGAACATTATGTTAAGTGAGATTAGCCAATCACAAAAAAAGAAGGGACATATGTTTTCATTAATATGCACAACCTAGGGAGTAGTGGGGACACAAAACGGACTCCATTGACAATGGAGAAACCTCAGTGGTGCAATGGAAGGGGTACAAGGGAAGGGGAAGGGTAAGAAAGTAGTAAATCCATGGAATTACTGTCATAAACAATGTGTATATATGAGATTATACCAACATCACTCTCAGTGCTACATGTGGGGGGGAGGCGGGGGGGAGGAACACCAAAAACTGTGTGCATGTATGTTAACACCAAACTGATACTCATTGTGATGTGAGACTACAATGCACCAATAAAAAAAATTAAAAAAAAATTAAAAAAAAATAAAAAATTAAATAGGGCTGGGGGTCTAGCTCAGAGGTAGAATGTCCCTGGGTTCAATAGCTAGTATAAAAGAAATTAAAGAAGAAGGGCCAGGGGTGTACCTCAGAGGTAGAATGTCCCTGAGTTCAATTTCCAGCTTAAAAAAAAATCCCATTCACCTGCTCAAACAAGGCCCTCCGCCCAGCCTCCTGGTTTCTGTGGGAAGCCTCAATTGTCTCAGGTTCTCCTCCCATCAGATCGGGGCTCCTCTGTGCTCTCAACCTAGCCACACCCCGCTCACCTCACATCCGCCTGGCTGCTCTCCCTGCCTCTCCCCTCTCCAGGAAGTAGCATGAACTGCTTGGAACTTGCTCTGGGCACCAGGAGCATATTTACCTGTGGGTTTGATCCCCAGGCAATTGTGGAGCATCCTGAAGGATATCTGGCAGTGGGACTTTCTTTCTTTCCTTCTCTTCCCTCCGTTTTTTAGCACTAAGGATTGAACCAGGGGCATTCAACCTCGGAGCTACATCCCCAGCCCTATTTGTTTATTTATTTATTTATTTATTTATTTATTTATTTATTTTTATGGTACTGGGGATTGAACCCAAGGGCATTCTACCTCCGAGCTACACCCCCAGCCCTATTTTTTTATTCTTTATTTTGAAACAGGGTCTCACTAAGTTACGGAGGGCCTCACTAAATAGCTGAGGCTGGCTGCGAACCTGCGATCCTCCTGTCTCAGCCTCCCAAGTACTGGGATTACAAGCATGTACCACCACACCTGGCTTTTTTTTTTTAATTTTGAAATAGTCTTGCTAGGTTGCTGAGGGTATCGCTAAGTTACTCAGACCTGTGATCCTCCTGCCTCAGCCTCCCAAATACTGGGATTACAGGTGTGCGCTAGTGGGACTTTTTTAACTCACCTGTGTCCAGGCCCAAGTTCCATGCTCCCTTGTGCATATTTATATGAAGTCCTGCAGTTTTCAATCGTTTCTATAAAAAAAAAAGGCCCAGCCCAGAGCCTCTCACTTGTGATATAACTGATGTTTGTGATTAGGATTCCTAGTTTGTGTAGAAATGGTGATGATGCCTGCAATGGATTCCATGAGGGTGTGTGTGTGTATGTTGTGGTGTGTGGTACGGGAGACTGAACCCAGGGGTATTCTACCTCCAAGCTACACCCCCAACCCTTATTTATTTATTTATTTATTTATTTTTCGTTTTGAAACAGGGTCTCACTAGGTTGTTAAGATTCTCACTAAGTTACTGAGACTGGCCTCGAACTTGCGATCCTTCATGTCTCAGCTTCCCAAGTACTGGGATTACAGGTGTGCATCACCATGCCCAGCTGAAGGTGGGTCTCTGACCTACAGATTACTAATGCTGAAGGAAAAGACCACCAATATGCAAGAACGTATTTCGGGCACCTCATTATTAACCTTGGTCTCCTGGAGGGATTTAAAAAAGTGACTCATAGCTCAAGGCAGGTGTTTGTGCCCATCTCAGAGATTATGAGGTAGCCAGTTGCCATGGCAACAGAAGAGTGCAGTTTCTGTGGCTTGGCCCTGGAGCCCTGCCCTCCAGAGCCAGACCCGAGGTCACTGGCGCAGGTAGAGCCACACACAGCCCTGGCGCTCCTCTCTGGGCCTTGGGCCTCGTCCATGAACACCGCTCGCTCCCCAGAGTGAAAGGCCCCATAGCTGCTGAGCTGGAGGAAAACCATGTGTCTTTTAGCACATGAGGAAGCTTTGTCCAGAACGATCGTGTGTTGGTAGAAGACCTTGTAGAAATGGATCCAGCGGTAATGCTTAGAGCGCATCCTCTTTCTTTCCTGGGTGGATTGGCCGGTGTGGGTTGGGAAGCCCAGCAAGCCTTCATCCCAGAGGAGGGATGAGGCGCTTTCCATCACAGCTGCCCCCTGGCTGTGCACAGCCAAGCAGGGGATTCAGAACCAGGTTATTTTCTAAAAAAAATTTTTTTTTTTTGTGTGTGTGTGTGTGTGTGTGTGTGTGTGTGTGTGTGTGGCACTGGGGATTGAACCCAGGGGTATTCTACCTCTGAGCTACACCCTCAGCCCTATTTTTATTTTTATGTTTTTTTTTTTTTTTGGTGCTTGGGATTGAACCCAGCGACATTCTACCTCTGGGCTACACCCCCAGCCCTATTTTATTTTTTATTTTTTTTGCGGTACCGGGGATTGAATCCAGAGGCGTTCTCTCCGCACTACATCCCCGGCCCTATTTTTTTTTATACTTTATTTTGAAACCGGGTCTCACGAAGTTGCGGAGGGCCTAAGTAGAGAGAGAGAGACAGAGAGAGAGAGCTGAGGCTGGCCACGAACCCGGATCCTCCGGTCTTTGCCTCCCAAAGTACTGGGATTACAAGCTTGCGCCACCACGCCCGGCCTTATTTTTTTTATTTTGAAACAGGGTCTCACTAAGTTGCGGAGGCCCTCACTAAGTAGCTGAGACTGGTCACAAACCTGCGATCTTCCTGTCTCAGCCTCCCAAGTACTGGGATTACAAGCATGTGCCACCACGCCCAGCAAAAAATTTGTTTTGAAACTGGGTCTTGCTAGGTTGTTGAGGGTCTTGCTAAGTTGGTGAGGCTGGTCTTGAACCTGTGATCCTCCTGTCTCAGCCTCCCAGGTATTGAGATTACAGGCATGTACCACCAGGCCTGGTTGGAACCCAGTTATTTTCCAGAAAAAGATAAGTTGTTAAGAGTCCCTGGGTTGGTTTAGCCCTGACTTGCATGTCCATTTCACGGGGCTGAAATCCATTTCCATTTTCCAATTTGGGATGGGCAGGAGGACTATTTGGATCAGATTTGTGACTGACTGTACTGGGGGATGTGGAGGTATCTCTGCCGTCAGTGTGGCCTGGACACTTGTCTTCCGGAGGTCACTCTGGGTGACGTTCTTGGGTATCACACCTTCGCAGAGCTTGCTAAATGCCAGTCCTTCCCATGGAGCCTGCCCTCCAGGGCTGCGACAAGTGGAAGGCGTCACTTCTGGGATTTGGTATTTGTTTAAGTGGTTTTCGTGGTTTTTAGGTCTACACGGTAGCAAACAAATGCTTTATCTTCTTTAGGACATGATTGTTTTTCCCATTTATTTGTCCTGCTCTAGAATTAGTGCAGCAAGAGGGAAGCTGAAGAAACTCTACCCCGTCTCCTCTGCACTTCAACAGTGCTTTCCTTGCTTTCTTTTTTCCCTCCCTTCCTCCCTCCCTCTTTCTTTTTGTGGTACTGGGGATTGAACCCAGGGCATTCTACCTCCAAGCCACACACACCCCCAGGCCTTTATTTATTTATTTATTTATTTATTATTTATTTATTTATTTATTTATTTAGTTTTTGCTGTACTAGGGATTGAACCCAGGAACATTCTACCTCTGAGCTACACCCCCAGCCCTATTTTTTTTTTTTACTTTTTTTTTTTGCGGTACCAGGGATTGAACCCAGGGGTATTCTACCTCCGAGCTACACCCCCGGCCCTATTTTTTTATACTTTATTTTGAAACCGGGTCTCATGAAGTTGCGGAGGGCCTCACTAATTAGCTGAGGCTGGCCGTGAAAGTGGATCCTCTGGTCTCAGCCTCCCAAGTACTGGGATTACAAGCATACGCCACCATACCCGGCCCTATTTTTTTATTCTTTATTTTGAAACGGTCTCACTAAGTTGCAGAGGGCCTCACTAAGTAGCTGAGGCTGGCGGTGAACCCGGATCCCCCAGTCTCAGCCTTCCAAGTACTGGGATTACAAGTGTGTGCCACCATGCCCAGCCTATTTATTTATTTATTTTGTGGTGCTGGGGATTGAACCCAGGGGCAGTCTACCTCTGAGCTACAGCCAAATGAAACAGGGTCTCACTAAGTTGTAGAGGGCCTCACTAAGTAGCTGAGGCTGGCCTTGAACTTTTGATCCTCCTGTCTCAGCCTCCCAAGTACTGGAATTATAAGTGTGTGCCACCATGCCCGGCTCCTATTTTATTTTTTATTTTGAAACAAGATCTCATAAATTGCGAAAGGCCTCACTAAGTCACTGAGGCTGGCCACGAACCTGCGATCCTCCTGTTTTAGCCTCCCAAGTACTGGGATTACAGGTGTGTGCCACCATACCTGGATCATTTTTTATTTTTTGTGGCATTGGGGATGGAACCCAGGGGCCTTCTACCTCTGGGCGACATCCCCAGACCTATTTCATTTTTTATTTGGAGACAGGGTTTTGCTAAGTTTTTTTGTTTGTTTGTTTTTTGCTGTACTGGGGATTGAACCCAGGGGCATTCTACCTCCAAGCTACACCCCCAGCCCTATTTTTTTATTCTTTATTTGAAATAGGGTCTCACTAAGTTGCAGAGGGCCTCACTAAATAGCTGAGGCTTGAACTTGCAATCCTCCTGTCTCAGCCTCCCAAGTACTGGGATTATAAGCATGTGCCACCATGCCTGGCTTTTGCTAAGTTTTGGAGATCCTCACTAAATTGCTGAGGCTGGCTTTGAACCTGTGATCCTCTTGTCACAGCCACCCAAGTATTGAGATTACAGGCATGAGCCACCATACCTAGCCTTTTCCTTTTTTCCTTTTTTGGTGCTGGGGGTTGTACCCTGGGGAAGGGGGGTCTACCTCCAAGTAGGAAGGAAGAAAGGAAAGAAGGAAGGAAGGAAGGAAGGAAGGGAGGAAGGAAGGAAGGAAGTCTGGCTGTAGGTAGACTGGCTGGTCGCGAACCTGGGTCCTCCAGTCTCAGCCTCCCAAGTACTGGGATTACAAGCGTGCGCCACCACGCCCAGCTTAAATAATTTTAAAATGCTTTTGTTCTTTTTTTTTGTATTGGGGATTGAGCCCAGGGATATTCTATCTCAGAGCTACACCTCCACCCATTTTATTTTGAAACAAGGTCTTGCTAAATTGCAGCCCTGTTTTATTTTTTATTTTGAAACAGGGTCTCACTAAGTTTCTGAGGGCCTCGCTAAATTGCTGAGCCTGGCCTCAAACTTCCAACCCTCCTGTCTCAGCCTCCCAAGTGCTGTAATTGTAGGCATGTGCCACTGTGCCTAGCAACATTTGTTCACTTTTAAAGCATCTATTATCTGTAGGCACTGTTCTAAGTAAAGGAGGTGTAAATGTAAGTGAAGCTTATATCTAATAAGGGAAACAGACAATGGCCAAGATAAGTAAAGTGTGATGATTGGATAGTAACAGGTGCCAGTGTGAGTGAGGGACATCAGAGGTACAGGGGAAAGGATGCGCTGGGCAGGGCGCTCTGCTGTGCCCAGAGAGGAGACATTGGGTGGGGACAGGAGGTGGGGTGAGCAAGAGCACACCTGGAAAGAGCCGTTCTGGCAGAGGGATAGCAAGTGCCAGCCAGAGGCAGGGCACAGCCAGCGTGGCAGGATTGGTCAGAGGGGCTAGGTCATCTGTCAATCTGCTCTAACTCAGATTGGACGCCCGGGAGGGTTTGGTAGAGGGGTGACCAGACATGTTGACATTTTATATGTGTGTTTAGGTTGAATGACAGACATGCTGGTATTTTCTGTCTTCCTTCTTTTCTCTCTCTTTTCTTTTTCTTTCTCTCTCTTTCTTCTCTTCCTCCTCTTCCTCTCCTCCTTCTCGGGATTGAACTCCAGGTGTTCTATCTCTGAGCTATACACTCAGCCCTATTTTATTTTGAAACACGGTCTCACTAAGTTACTGTTTTCTGTTGGCCTTGAACCTGTGATCCTCCTGTCTCAGCCTCCCAAGTCCTGGGATTACACGTGTGTACCACCACGCCTGGCTGCGCTGGTATCTTTCATGGCCTGCGTGCATTTAGATCAGTTGTGTACCTGCTCTTCTGCCTGCCCTCTCGCGCTGCCCCTCGGGCTTCTCCCGGGATCATTTTCCTTCTGCTTGTCACGGTGTGTCTCTTCATATTTTCTTGTTTTTTTTTTTTTTTTTTTTTTTTGCGGTACTGGGAATTGAACCCAGGGGTGTTTTACCTCCAAGCTACATCCCCGGCCCTATTTTTTATACTTTATTTTGAAACCGGGTCTCACGAGGTTGCGGAGGGCCTCACTAAGTAGCTGAGGCTGGCCATGAACCCAGATCCTCCGGATCCTCTAGTCTCTGCCTCCCAAGTACTGGGATTACAAGTGTGCGCCACCACGCCCTCGTCATATTTTCTTAAGCACGGGCCTGTGTGAAAATGTCTTTCTTTGCCCTTCTTTGGAGGTATTTCCACTGGGCATGGAATTCCAGCCTGGCCACTGTCATTACTTTTTTTTTTTTTTGCAGAACTGGGGATTGAACCCAGGGGCATTCTACCTCTGAGCTACACCCCCAGTCCTATTTTTATTCTTTATTTTGAAACAGGGTCTCACTAAGTTGCGGAGGGCCTCAATAGCTGAGGCTGGCTGCGAACCTGGATCCTCCTGTCTCAGCCTCCCAAGTACTGGGATTACAAGCGTGCGCCGCCACACCCGGCTACTACTTTTTTTTTTTTTGATACTGGAGATTGAACCCAGGGGCATTCTACCTCCAGGCTACACCACCATCCCTTTTATTTATTTATTTATTTATTTATTTTTGAAACGGGGTCTTGCCAAGTTACTGAGTCTGGCCTTGAGCCTGTGATCCCTCTGTCTCAGCCTCCAAAAACTGGGATTATAGGGGTGTGCCACTGCCCTGGCTCTGTCGTTACTATTAACAGCAGCATCTTGGAGGGTTCCTTCACCTTTTGACTCTCAAGCGTGTCTGTGAGGCCACCCTGGGGTCAGGGGGCTGGAGCTCCTGGAAGGGTGGTATATCTTTTCTCTCTGGCTGCATTTTAAGGTTTTCTCTCTTTGGTCCCTTCAGTGTGGGAATTTATGCCCAGCTTGATCTTGTGGCCTGACTGATGTCTTTTATTAGTTTTGGAAAATTCTGAATCATAATCTCATCAAACATTGCTTCTGCCTTCTTCTCTCCATCTCAAAGTAATCCCATGTCAATTAGAGCTTTTTATCAAATCCCTGATCCCCCTCTGCACTTTTCTATATTTCTTTCCTTTTCCATGTCTGTTCTTCAGTCTGGATGTTTTCTTCTTCTTCTTTTTATTTTTATTTTTTGCGGTACCGGGGATTGAACCCAGGGGCATTCTACCTCCGAGCTATACCTTCAGCCCTATTTTTTATTCTTTATTTTGAAACAGGGTCTCACTAAATTGCAGAGGCCTCACTAAGTAGCTGAGGCTGGCTGTGAACCTGGATCCTCCGGTCTCAGTCTCCCAAGTACTGGGATTACAAGCGTGTGCCACCACGCCTGGCCTGGATGTTTTCTTCTGACTTATCTTCCAGGTCCTTCCCTCACCTGCATTTCTAATCTGCTGCTGAACCCATCTACCGGGTTCTTAGTTCCAGTTACTGTGGTTTTTGTTTTTGTTTTTTTTTGGTGCTGGGGGATGAACCCAGGGGCATTCTACCTTTGAGTTCACCCCCAGCCCATTTTATTTTTATTTGGAAACAGGGTCTTACCAAGTTGCTAAGAACATCATGAAGTTCCTGAGGCTGGTCTTGAACTTGTGATTCTCCTGTCTCAGCCTCCCAAGTATTGGAATTGCAAGCATGCACCATCACGCGTGGCTCAGTTACTATGTTTTTCGGATCTAGAATTTCCATTTGGCTTTTTTTTTTTTTCTGTACTGGGGATTGAGCCCAAGGGCATTCTACTTCTGAGCTATACCCCCAGTCCTTTTTATTATTTTTTTAAATTTTCAAACAGGATCTCACCAAGTTGCCGAGGACCTTCCTGAGTTGCTGAGGCTGGCCTTGAACCTTTGATCCTCCTGTCTCAGCCCCCCAAGTACTAGAATGACACATGTGCACCACCACACCTGGCTGGCTGTTTAGCTTTTAACATTTTTTCTTTTTAGTTCTGTACCAGCATTCTCAATCTCAGCTTTTATTTCCTTGAGCATATATTGAGCAGAGCTATTTTAAAGTCTGTGTGCCTAGTTCCAAGATGTGGATCCCTGAGGGGGATCTATTTATATTATTTTGGGTCACATAATCTTCTCTTCATATGTGAATCCTTTTTTGGGCGTAATCCCAGTACCCCCCCCCAAAAAAAAAGGGCTGCTCTTCTCTCTCTCTGGGTTTCCCTGCTCTCCTGGAGACTGGCTGTGTAATTCTTCACTGCTGTCATAGCTCTCTGATGCCTCAACAAAGATATTTTCTGGCTGGGTGTGGTGGTGCACCCCGTAATCCTAGTACTTGGGAGACTGAGACAGGAGAATCACAGGTTCAAAGTCAGCCTCAGCAACTTAGACCCCCAGTAACTGAGTTAGACCCTGTTTCAAAATAAAAAATAAAAGAAAGGGCTGGGGCCAGGCATGGTGGCGCATGCCTTTAACCCCAGTACTTAGGAGAGTGAGACAGAAGGGTTGCAGGTTTGAGGCCAGCCTCAGCAATTTTGCAAGGTCGTTAGCAACTTAGATCCTGTTTCAAAATAAAAATAAAACAGGGTTGGGCTGTAGCTCAAAGGTAGAATGCCCTTGAGTTGAATCCCTAGCTCCCCCCACACACACATTTTCTTATATTTCATCAGGGTTTTCTTTGTGTGTGTGTGTGTGTGTGTGTGTGGTACTGGGGATTGAACCCAGGGGCCTTATACCTCCGAGCTACACCCCCTAGCCCTGTTTTATTTTTTATTTTGAAACAGGGTCTCATTAAGTTGCAGAGGGCCTCACTAAGTTGCAGAGGGCCTCACTGACTTCGAACCTGCAATCCTCCTGTCTCAGCCTCCCAAGTACTGGGATTACAAGCATGCACCACCACGTCCACCCTTTATTTTTTTTATTTTGAAACAGGGTGTCACTAAGTTACCGCACACTGGCCTGGAAACTGATCCTCTGGTCTCAGGCGTGCACCATTGGGCCCTGTCGCCAGGAATCTTTTAAAGTCTCTGGATAGTCCCCCCCTTCATTTTCTTCCTTGTTGTAGATTAACATATGCGCATATTTTAAAGTTACTATCATTTTAGTCGAGTGTCTGGAGGGAGAAGAGACATGTGTCATCCACCTGCCACCTTCATTTTAGAGATTCCGTAAAGATATTTTTAAACAACCGCATAAAACTGCATCGTGCAACTGCAGCACCTGAGGATTTTCGGGTTCCTGGTCGGGCGGCAGGAGGCGGTGAAGCCGCCAGCCCCGCAGGTGTACTCTGGGGCGCCCGGTGGAGCCGGCCTGTGCCTGGGAGCCCTCCTGCTCTCTCTGAGGTTCCGGCTGCCCTGTCGAGGGGCTGATGTGGGTGGGATTGTTTGCAGCCTGGCGAGTGGTGGGGTCTCAGATGCCCAGCTGCCTCCGCTCTGTGGGGCCTGGTGTGACCCCACCCTCCCCGGGTTTTACCCTGGCTGGTGACTTGAACTGGAGTGAATGTTTGGAACGAATAAGCAAGCAGTTGCTTAAAAGAATGGGTTTTGAAGTCATGGCAGGAGATACACATCACTGGTGCCTAGCCTTGGTATCCACCTGTAGCCCCCAGGAGCTGCAGGACGTCTGTGCCTCTGGAGGTGGGTCCCTTGCCTGGTCCTGGGGATGCCCGGAGACCTCGCCTCCCAGCCGAACAAGCCCCTGAGTTTTTTTTTTTTTTTTTTTTGCAGAACTGGGAATTGAACCCAGGGGCATTCTACCTCCGAGCTACACCCCCAGCCCTATTTTATTCTTTATTTTGAAACAGGGTCTCACTAATTTGCAGAGGGCCTCACTAAGTAGCTGAGGCTGGCCGGGAACCTGCAATCTTCCTGTCTCAGCCTCCCAAGTACTGGGATTACAAGTGTACGCCACCACACCCCGCTAAGCCCTCGGGGTTTGACCGTGCCCCCAGGACCGCTTTCTCAGCTACTCTCTTCATTTCCTGTTCCCCGAATAGGAAGAGAACAGGCAGATTCTGGCCCGGCAGAAGTCCAGCTCGCAGTCGGAGTCCCACGACGAGGAGGTGTCCCCGAGCCCGCCCAACCCGGTGGTGAAGGCCCGCCGCCGGCGAGGGGGCGTGAGCGCCGAGGTGTACACGGAGGAGGACGCCGTCTCCTATGTCCGGAAGGTGAGGGCCGCCCGACGCTGCTGGGCGACCATGCACCAGGTCCCAGGGAACCCCACCGTGTCCCCACCACCCTTGAGGACCTTGGATTCCTTTCTGGTCAGAGAATGGAGCCGCGTGGGATGGGAGACAGGGTCACAGTTGGGGTTCGAGTTTGTAACTGTCTTTGCTAATATGAGCTGAGCACATGTTTATGGGAAGAGTTTTTGTGGTGGGGTGTCTCCCTCTTTTTTATTTTTGTAGTACCAGGGATTGAACCTAGAGGCATTTTACCTTTGAGCTGTATGTACCCCCAGCATTTTTAAATTTTTTTTTTGGTTTGAAACAGGGTCTTGTCAAGTTGCTGAGTCTTGCTAAGTTGCTGAGGCTGGTCTTGAACCTGTACTCCTCCTGTCTCAGCCTCCCAAGTACTGGAATTACAGGTGTTTGCCACCACAACCGAAGGGGTGTCTGTTGTTTACAGTTAAAACAGACTGGGGGCAGCACTTGCAGGGGTGCTGGACAAGGCTGTGTGGCTCCTTTCTTCTCTGGGCCCTCTGGTCTCTGCTTAGGGCACTAATCCTATCATACTGGGCCCCACCCTCATGACCTTGTCAAACCTCCCACTTCCAAATAGCACCCCTCCTGGTGGCTAGGGCCCAACACAAGAATGCAGGCAGGGTGCAGTACCTAACCAGGTATATATATATATATATATATATATATATATATATACACATACATACTACGAATTAAATCCATGGGCATTCCACCTCCAAGCTAAATCCCCAATCCATTTTATTTTATTTTATTTTTTATTTTGAAACAGGGTCTTGCTAAATTACTGGACACTGACCTTAAACCTGTGATCCCTTTGCCCCGTCCTCCCAGGTACTGGGATTGCAGATGTGCACCACCGTGCCCGGCTAGTATTTAACCATTTTTAGGGGCATAGTGCAGGCCTGTTGAGCGTGTGCAGTGCTGTGTGGGCAATGCCACCACCCACCACCAGAACTCCTCATCTTGCAAAACGGAAACTGCATTTACTAAACCATAGCTCCACACTTTGCCCACTTCCTAGTGCTTAGAACTTTTATGATCAGATAATAAACACTAGTAAAAGTATGATTTTAAAATCTGTCAGGCATTCCACCTCCAGGATCTTCCTTCCTCCCCCAAACCTAGGTCTGTGATCTAACTATGAGAAAAACCTTAGATAAATGGGCCTGGTGCCACACACCTATAATCCCAGTACTTGGAAGTTGAGACAGGAGGTTTGAAGGCTCAAGGTCAGCCTCAACAAATTAGACACCCTGTTTCAAAATTAAAAAAAAATTAAAAATGGCTGGAATGTAGCTCAGAGGTAGAATGCCCCTGAGTTCAATCCCCAATACAAAACAAAACAACAACAAAACAAACAACAACAACAACAACAAAAAAAAACAAGGGCTCTGGGTGTAGCCCAGAGGTAGAACACCCTGGGTTGTGTCCCCAGTACCACAAAAAAGCCCTGAGCTCCTCCCCTCTGACTCCGCTTCCTTTCCCACTTCCCTGGGTCAGCATCACTTTGGGTGGAATCTAAAATGGGTCCAAGCCGGGCGTGGTGGCACACGCTTGTAATCCCAGTACTTGGGAGGCTGAGACCGGAGGATCTGGGTTCATGGCCAGCCTCAGCTACTTAGTGAGGCCCTCCGCAACTTAGTGAGACCCTGTTTCAAAATAAAGAATAAAAACTAGGGCTAGGGGTGTAACTCGGAGGTAGAATGCCCCTGGGTTCAATCCCCAGTACCACAAAAATATAAATAAATAAATAAATAAATAAATAAATAAATAATAAATAAAAAAAGGGTCCAGTTGTCATTTTTTTTCCTTTTTTCTTTTTGTGGTGCTGGGGATTGAACCCAGGGGTGCTCTGCCACTGAGCTAGATCTCTAGCCCTTTTTAATATTGAAAGAGGGTCCCGCTAAGTTGCCCAGGCTGGCCTTGAACTTGCAATCTTTCTGCTTTAGCCTCCTGAATATGTGCACCACTATATCCAGTGAGTTGTCTTTATTTTTTAAGCTTGGAAATTAGTTAATTAATTTATTTATTGTGGAACTGGGGATTGAATCCAGGGCCTCCCACATGCTAGGCAAGTACTCTACCACTGAGCTACATCCTCAGCCCTAACTTTCAAGCTTTTTTTTTTTTTGTGTGTGTGTTGCTTGGAATTGAACCCAGGGGCATTCTACTTCTGAGCTATATCCCTAACCCTATTTTATTTTTTATTTGGAAACAGGTCCTCACTAAATTGCTGAGGCTGGCTGCGAACCTGCTATCCTCCTGTCTCAGCCTTCCAAATACTGGGATTACAGTATGGTGTACCACCATACCCAGCTCAGGGTCCTCATTTTTAACTTATATTTAAATTTTTTTGTGTGTGGTACTAGGGATTGAACCCAGGGGCATTCTACCTCCGAACTACACCCCCAGCCCTATTTTTTTTTTATTCTTTATTTTGAAACAGGGTCTCACTAAGTTACGGAGGGCCTCACTAAATAGCTGAGGCTGGCTGTGAACCTGGTTCCTCCCATTTTGGCTTCCCACGCACTGGGATTACAAGCATGCACCACCACGCCCGGTTTATATTTAAAATTTTATGGTGCACACCTATAATCCCAGTACTCAGAAAGTTGAGACAGGAGGATCACAGGCTTGAAGCCAGTATGTGGTAATTCAGTGAGACCCTGTTTCAAAATAAAAAAACAAAGGGGAGGTGAAATGGGAGTCTTAATGAAGGAAACAGTTCAAATAATGCTATGTTCACATATGAAATTATCAGTACCAATTTCAATATAATTACAGGGAAGGGGAAGGAGTGGGTTGGGAGTTGGAGGGAAATACACCAAGTTCTGCATGCATGTATATTTCTATCACTCTGAACCTCATTATTTTATTTATTCATTTATTTTGTGGTACTGGGGATTGAACCCAGGGGCATTCTACCTCTGAGCTACACCCCCAGCCCTAGTTTTTAATTCTTTATTTTGAAACAGGGTCTCACTGAGTTGCAGAGGGCTTCACTAAGTAGCTGAGGCTGGCAACGAACCTGTGATCCTCCTGTCTCAGCCTCCCAAGTTCTGGGATTATAGGCATGTGCCACCATGCCCGGATTGAACCTCATTATGATGTATAATTACGATGCACTGCCAGGCGTGGTGGCACACGCTTGTAATCCTAGTACTTGGGAGGTGGAGACCGGAGTTAGTGAGGCCCTTCGCAACTTCGTGAGACCCGGTTTCAAAATAAAGGGTAAAAAATAGGGCCAGGGGTGTAGCTCAGAGGTAGAACACCCCTGGGTTCAATCCCTGGTACTGCAAAAAAAAAAAAAAAAAGAAAAAAGAAAACAATGCACCAATTAAAAATAAAAGAACAAGTAAAACAAAACAAAATAAAAAATAAAAAGCCTGGGGTGTAGCTCAGAGGTAGAGCCCATAGTCCACCCCCCACACAAATAAATAAGTAAATAAATAAAATAAAAAGAACTGGGGGTATAGCTTAGGGGTAGAACCCCCTCCTAGTTTCCCTTTCCCATACCATAAAAATAAAATAAAAGGCTGGGGTGTAGCTCAGGGGTAGAACCCCCCGATTCAGTCCCCAGTACCACAAAAAATATAATAAGAAGGGCTGGGGGTATAGTTCAGAGGTAGAACACCCCTGGGTTCAATCCCCAGTACCACAAAATGTAAATAGATAAAAATTTAAAAAATCATAGCCGGGCGTGGTGGCGCACGCTTATAATCCCAGTACTTTGGGAGGCGGAGACCGGAGGATCCGGGTTCGCAGCCAGCCTCAGCTTGCGCTCTCTCTCTCTCTCTCTACTTAGTGAGGCCCTCCGCAACTTCGTGAGACCCGGTTTTAAAATAAAGGATAAAAAAATAGGGCTGGGGGTGTAGCGCGGAGGTAGAACGCCCCTGGGTTCAATCCCCGGTACCGCAAAAAAAAAAAATCATGACATATGCACAAAAATTGTCTTTTTAGCATCACTTGATACCAATAGCACATGGAATAGTTTTATTTCAAGCTGTGTTGGGCCCTGGGGTCAAAGTTCAGCTTGGCACCAGGCTCTCTGCCCTGTACACTACCATGTGGCTCATTCTCCTTGGCTTCCCCGCAGGTCATTCCCAAGGACTACAAGACCATGACGGCGCTGGCCAAGGCCATCTCTAAGAACGTGCTATTCGCTCACCTGGATGACAACGAGAGAAGGTAGGCGGTGCGCGGGGCCAGGCTCCCTCACTCCACTCTGGGCAGTGTCCACCATTCCTTCCGGGTCTGGCGGATCAGGTGGTGCTGAGCTGGAAGAGAAGCATGTTACCACTTTCTAGAACCACGGGCTCACAGGCTGTGTGCAGCTTCCAGAAAGCCTGTGCTATATGTGCACCTGGTCTGACTCAGCCAGGATCTGGGCCAGAATCCATAGTCCCAGCCCTCTAAGCCTTATTGGAGAAAGATGAAATGATGCCTCCTTTGCCCTGACCCCTTGGGCCGAGTGTCCTAGCATCTTCCATATGCCTGGACCTGCCTGGCTCTTGCTGAAATGGGGCAGAAATGCGTGTGCCCCTCTCCCACCTGACCTTGGTACTTGGGGCTGAAGGCAGGATGGTGAGCGGGTATAAGGCCCAGTTGTACCAGGGAGGGGACCTGTGAGCCATGAAGGGTTCAAACATTGTGCTTGGGAAGTTGGTCATGGAAATAATTGGAAAAGTCAGAAAATTGTGGTATGGTAAAAAGTACGTGCAAAAAGTATATGTCTCAGTTGGGTGTGGTGGCACATACTTGCAATCCCAATACTAGAGAAGCTGAGACAGGAGGATCGCAGTTTCAAGGCCAGCCTCAGCAACCTAGCGAGACACTTTCAAAATAAAAAATAAAATAGGGCTGGAGTGTAGCTCAGAGGTAGAATGCCTCTGGGTTCAATCCATAGTACCATTAAATATGTATATAATATATATATGCACATATATATTATATATATGTTGTACTCCCCATCATCTGACTCCTAGAGATAATCCTTGGGACCATTTTGGAGGCAGTCCTTAAAGATTTATTTCATGTACACATCCTGATTCCACATGTCTTCATAGAAGGGATGTCATTCTATACACTGTCACACTTTGGGTATCCTGGACATCTTTCTCTGTCAGTAAAGATTTGTTAGTGTCTTTTAAAAATAAATGTCTAAGCTGGATATGGTGGTGCAAGCCTGTAATCCCAGTACTTGGGAGGTGGAGACAGGAGGCCAGCATGAGCTAATTTAGGGAGACTCTGTTTCAAAATAAAAAATAAACGCTGGACGTGATGGCGCACACTTGTAATACCAGTACTTGAGAGGCTGAGACAGGAGGATTGCAGGTTCATGGCCAGCCTCAGATACTTAGTGAGGCCCTCTAAAATTTAGTGAGACCCAGTTTCAAAATAATGAATAAAAAATAATAGGACTGGGGGTGTAACTCGGAGGTGGAATGCCCCAGGGTTCAATCCCCAGAACTGAAAAAAAAAGGGGGCTGGGCTATAGGTCAGTGGTAAGTGCTCAAACCTTAGTACCACATACACAAAAAAATCGGTTTCTATAGAGTTGCTGCAAGTTAGCTGCCTTCCTACTGTGGCTGCTCACATTTTTAATATTATAAATAACAAGCCGGGTGTGGTGGTGCACACTAGTAATCCCAGTACTTGGGAGGCTGAGAAAGGAGGATCACCGGTTCAAGGACAGCCTCAGCAGGTAGTGAGACTCTCATCAACCTAGTGAGACCCTGTTTCAAAATAAAAATAAAATAGGGCTGGGGGTGTAGCTCGAAGGTAGAATGCCCCTGGGTTCAATCCCCAGTACCGCAAAAATAAATAACAGTCTGATGATCATCCCTGCAATGATCATCTTTGAGTTCTTGTCCATTTCTTTATTTTCAAATTTCTTTCCAATGCCGGGCGTGGTGGCGCACACTTGTAATGGCAGTACTTGGGAGGCAGAGACTGGAGGATCCGGGTTCGCGGCCAGCCTCAGCTACTTAGTGAGGCCCTCTGCAACTTCGTGAGACCCGGTTTCAAAATAAAGTATAAAAAATAGGGCCGGGGGTGTAGCTTGGAGGTAGAATGCCCCTGGGTTCAATCCCCGATACCGCAAAAAAAAAAAAAAAATTCTTTCCAGCCAGGAGTGGTGGTGCATGCTTGTAATCCCAGTACTTGGGAGGCTGAGACAGGAGGATCGCAGGTTCAAGGACAGCCTCAGCAAGTAGAGAGACTCTCATCAACCTAGTGAGACGCTCTTTCAAACTAAAAATAAAAAAATAGAGCTGGGGGTATAGCTCAGAGGTAGAATGCCCCTGGGTTCAATCCCCAGTACCACACACACACACACACACACACACACACACACACTTCTTTCTTTTATTTTTTTTTGGGGGGGGAGGGTACTGGAGATTGAACCCAGGGGTGTTCTATCTCCAAGCTACACCTCCAGCTGAAACAGAGTCTCACTAAGTTGCTGAGGGTCTCACTATATTGCTGAAGCTGGCCTCAAACCTGCCATCCTCCTGTCTCAGCCTCCCAAGTACTGGGATTATAGCATGGGCCACTGTGCCCAGCTTATTTGGTATTTTGGGCAAACACTAATTCTTAGGTCAAGTGAGCATGTTTTATTAACAGTCCTATATGAAATCCAAATAACATGCAATATGTAAGCTAGGGAAGGCTCTTTTTGCCCTGCTCCCAGGTGACTGCGAGCAGTGATCTTCCAGACCTCTCTGTATCTGCATGTGTATCTGCAGGTGAGCGCTCCTGGGGCTTCTTCCCACATCAGGGCATGCTAGATGGACTGTTCCGTGAGATTCTTCTTTCCTCTGACCATGATCGGTGAGGGCCTTCACGTAAACATAGGTCGTGTGGTTATTGGTATCGGCAGCCTTCTGTTGCAAAAAAGAATCGGTGTATTAACTCCCCCTTTGTCAAGGTCTCTAGGAGGTTCTAATTTCTGATATTACAATGTTTCTGGGACCAGCAAAGCACAGGATTTGCCCAGCAGAGATTCCCTGGGGTGGCTGCTGCATCCCGGAAACTGGGCTGTTAAAACCCAGCGGTGTTGGTGTGCGAGGTGCTGAAGGGTGTTTGGTGCATTTTGCTCGGTTCTCACCCAGGAAGGCAGGTGTGGCAGCCCACAGGTGCTGTGCTGGGGGCCCAGGTTCCTGATCACCGACATCAGCTTTGGGAGCCCTCACGCTGCGGTCCAGGGTGCCCCCGCGCGGGGAAGCTGTGTGTTTCAGCAATCCCCACCCTACCTGTGACAGCCAGGACCCCAGGTAGGACCCCCTTGGGCTGGGGCGGAGGGGCGTGGTGGGCGGAGCAGTGCACGGGCTCCTGGTCTTGCTCACTCCTGTGCATGCTCGGAAGAGTCCACGTGTGGCCGGTACTCCTAGTATTTCTCGTGGTGGAGCCTGTTCTCTGCTTCAGCCGGGGCGACTTTCCCCGCACCTGAAGACACTGGGTGCTACTGTTATCTTACTTCGTGCTCATGGGGACATGGAGCCATTTCTCTGATTACTAGGGAGACCGCTTTTTTGAAGTTCTGTTTAGCCTTTCTGGAAGTTTCTGAGCAAGACAGTGTTCTGAACTCTTCTGCTCAGGGAGAAGGGTTTGGGCTTAGATTTAAAATATACTTTTTGCTGTGTGTGGTGGCGCACACTTGTAATCTCAGTACTTGGGAGGCTGAGACCCGAGGATCCAGGTTTATGGCCAGCCTCAGCTACTTAGTGAGGCCCTCCGCAACTTAATGAGACCCTGTTTCAAAAAATAAAGAACAAAAAATGGCTGGGGGTGTAGCTGGAAGGTAGACTGCCCCTCGGTTCCACCCCCCATACCACAAAAAATAAAATAATAAAATAAAATATACTTTTTGGCCTGGTGTGGTGGCTCAGGCCTGTAATCCCAGCTACTTGAGGCAGGAAGATTGCAAATTTGAGGCCAGCCTGGGCAATTTGGTGAGACCTTGTCTCAAAATAAAAAGGGTTGGGGAAGTAGCTTAGTGGGAGAAAGTTTGCCTAGCATGTGCAAGGCCCCGGGTTCAATCCCCAGTACTGCAAACTAAATAAATAAAATATGTTTTCAGCAGTACCACCTAATACGGGAGGCCAGTGGTGCTCTCCCATCCTAGAAAGCATCCAGGCCTGAGCAGGGGGGTAGTGGGTAGGTTCCCCCAAAGATACTACAACCTAATCCCAACATGGGAATGTCCCCTCACATGGTGTAAAAATGAGGCAGGAGCCACAACAAGTTGGGCTGCGGTGAGGTCTCCGTCCTAGAGCCTTAGCTGCTTGCTTTGGTTCTTGTCTTCCAGAGTAAAATAATGAGACTCAGAAGCCGGGGAGGTCAGAACACAGGGTTTAATAGAAAGAAACAGGGAAAGGCAACAGCGCTCCTGCACAGGGAAGGGGTTCTTAAAAGGGTTGCTGTGCTGAGATGCTCATGCTGGACCCGCCCAGGAGCCACCGCCGCCATCATGCAGGCCTGGCCAGGGGCTTCCATGTCCTCCTGGTCCCGGCAGTCTGGTGCCCAGTCGCTGCTGCTGCTGCTGTTACCACTGCCACCACTACTCCCATCACCAAAGGCTCTTGGGAGGCTAGCTTATGTAGCCTGGCAACTCATCTGATCGACTCATTTTGGGAATACAGGGTCTGATTGGTCCTTGGATCCGGGGCCTGATTGGTCCATTTTGGGAACCCTTTTTTTCTCACAGTTTGGCAGGTTTCTCCAATCTGCAGGTGCAAGCCTGCTTCTCCGTCTTTGCGGGTGTCCCCACCAGACTCTGTGGCCATCCTGACTCCCTGGGAACCCAGGATTTGGGGAGTGCTGGTGCAGTCGGGGAGGGGAGGGTTGGAGCCTGATCTACCCTTGATCAAAAGGACTTTGCAAGCCAGGCGTGGTGGCGCACGATTGTAATCCCAGTGCTTGGGAGGCTGAGACAGGAAGATCCGGGTTCACGGCCAGCCTCAGCTACTTAGTGAGGCCCTCCGCAACTTTGTGAGACCCAGTTTCAAAATAAAGAATAAAAAAATAGGGCTGGGGGTGTGGCTCAGAAATAGAATGCCCCTGGGTTCAATCCTCAGTTAAAAAAAAAAAAAGGACTTTGCAGATGTGACCAAGTTGAGGGTCCAAGGTGGGAGATGACCCTGGATTCTCCAGGTGGGCTCTAAGTGCTGTCACCTGTGTCTGAGGCAGGGGGAGACTTGACACACACAGAAGAGGAGGCAGCTATGTGGCAATGGGAGGGCTCCTCCCCTGGGGTCTTCTGGGAGGGTTGCTCCCTTTCCCACAGTGATATTTCTACCTAGTGATTCTGTTTTTGGACTTCTGTCCTCTAGAACTGTTGAGAGAATAAGTATTTTATTTTTTTTGCACTGGGGATTGAATCCAGGGGCATTTTCCTCTGAGCTATACCCCCAGTCCTTTTTATTTTTTGAAACAGTCTGGCTAAGTTGCTGAGGGTCTCGCTAAATTGTTGAGGTTGGCATCGAACCTGCGATCCTCCTGTCTCAGCCTCCCAAGCACTGGGATTACAGACATGCGCCACCACGTCTGACTAGTATCTGTTGTTTTACATCCTGCTTCACGGTATCCGGATAGGGCAGCCGTGGGATTCTGAAGTCCACTTGGCAGCAGGGTCCTCGCAGGATGTGTTATGGTTTGGATTTTAAATGTCCCCCCCAAACTCATGTGTTTAGCAGTGTGGCCAGGTTTGGAGGCAGGGCATGGCTGGAGGTGCGTTCTCAGGGGTATGGCCTTGGGGACTGTGCCTCGCTCCCCGCTTCCTTCCTTCTGCTTCCCTTCTCCATGCCCCAAAGCCCTATTGCTGCCGTTCCTGCCTAGGAGTGACCTCTAAGCTGGGTGCAGTGGTACACGCCTATAATCCCAATACCTGGGAGGCTGAGATAGGAAGATTTTAGGTTCGAGGTCAGCCTCACCAATTTAGGCCCTCAGCAATGTAGGGAGACCTTGTTTCAAAATAAAAAAATAAAAAAGGGCTAGGGGTGTAGCTTGGTGGTAGAATGAATGCCCCTGGGTTTCATCCCCAATACCAAAAAAAAAAAAAAAAAAAAAAAAGAGAGAGAGAGAGAGATGACCTCTGAAACCTCAAACTGTGAACTAAATCTTTCTTCCTCTAAGTTGTGCTTGGTCACAGAAACAAAAATGTTGACTAATACTGGATGGCATCCCTGGTTGCCAGGGGAACCAGGTGACTGAAGTGTTTTGTCTATTTTAACTTGAGTTTAAACATCAATTTACAGATTTTTTTTTTTTTTGTGGCCCAGCTACAGAATATTTTAAACTTAGATTCACATGGTTAAAATTTCAGAAGGTACAAAGGGGTTCAGGGAGAGGCTCCTGGTTTGGAGCCTGCCCCAGGGTCCTTGCTCAGCCCTGGCTGGGCCTCCCTGGCACCTCTGTGGCCCCTTTTGCAGACAGACTCTCCCTGCTCTTAGGCAGGAGGGCACCTGACCACAGCTGACAGTCACACAGACCGGCCATCCATTCATAATAAAATTCTAAGTCCTCAGGGAAGGGCAGTGTGGGATTGGGCCTGGGTCCTATCAGGCCCTTCTACCTCACTCTTTTGTGTTGAATAGAGGGAGGCGCCCCAGGGTGGACGAGGTTCTGTGGGCACATGACTGACTTTAGCTGGCTGGGCCTCCTGGGCACCATGCCCATGCACATAACTATAGGCAGCAAGTGCCGCCCAGTCCGTCACTTGTAGCTGGGAGGCAGGTCGCTGAGGACACCCTAGAGCTGTGGGAGGGAGCTCTGGACCCAGAGCCAGGTGGACAAGAAGCAGAGGAAGCAGATGTCGGATTAGAGGCTCTGCTTTGTGAGGCTGAGCTGGAAAGGAAGCACTCTCGCTGGGCGTGTGTGTCTGCTTTGGGTCTTTTGTTTTGCACTGAGGAAAACTCACTTTCCATATCCAGACTCTGGGCTCCTTTTTCTGGCTCCGGAAGTGGTTCCAGAAGGAGTGGGAAGGGAGGCATTGTCTCTTGACCTTTCACATGATGTCTCCCTGTGCGGCATCCAGACACTTCAGGGCTTCACCGCTTCGTCTCGCCGTGGCTGTGGTTTGGCAGGTCCAGCGAAGTTCCTTCCAAGTTTGCAGGGCGTCTGGCACACCCTGACCTCGGGCTGCCTGCGGCTCCTCTGCTTCCCCACATGGGCAGAGTAAAGCAGAATATTCCTTTGCAAAGGAAGCCACTTGAAGGGTGAGCACACCTGCTTGCCTAATGACCCCCCTCTAAATTCAGGTTCAAACAAGCCCATTGTCATGGGCCGGGTGATTTTGCTCTTGTCAATATGACGATGTCTTTCTAGGTTGTACCAGGGATACTTCAGCTTAGAAAAGGTAAAGATTATGTTTAACTCAACCCTTTTATTCAAAAGAAGATAATGCCAGGTGCAGTGGCGAATGCCTGGAATCCCAGTACTTGGGAGGCTGAGGCAGGAGGATTGTAGGTTCGAGGCCAGCCTCAGCAACTTGGCAAGACCCTCAGCAACTTAGTGAGATCCTGTTTTCAAATAAAAAATAAAATAGGGCTGGAGTTGTAGCTCAGTGGTAGAGCACCCTTGGGTCCAATCCCCAGTACCCCCCCAAAGATAATGCAGCATGGCGGGAGGTGGGGAGTGGGGGAAGGCTAACTCTCCCAAACTGTCCACTTCTTTTGTAGGACGGCAGCATTTCTAGTGTAGCCCCATTGAAGGCTCTCTGTGGGCCTTTGCATGGTGCCCTGAGAGGAGCCTGGTAGGAACCTCGTGGCCTTGGTTTCTTCCCTGTCCCTTGCCCATGGCCACACAGTGCATCTGAAGTTGAGCCGCGGCTCCACCTGTTGTCTTCCCTGTGATGACAGGTCACATCATCCACCTCTTCTCCTGCCTGCATGGGGACAAGGATGGGGAGTGGACAGTCTGGGCATTGTCAGTATGGGGTCCCCATGTCCTGGGGTGAATTGCAGCTGAAGAGAATTTGTTCTGGCCCAGTGGGTGTCTGGGACAAGAAAGAGGACCAAGAGGGCCTTGAATACAGACTGTCAGGCTGGAGCGACCTTACACACTCACATGTACACATATACATGTGCATGCACACACATGCATGCAGTCTTACTTGGACATCACTTTTTTTTTGCGGTACTGGGGATTAAACCCAGGGGCATTCTACCTCTGAGCTATAACCCCAGCTAAAACCCTATTTTATTCTTTATTTTGAAACAGGGTCTCACGAAGTTGCAGAGGGCCTCACTAAGTTGCTGAGGCTGGTGGCGAACCTGCAATCCTCCTGTCTCAGCCTCCCAAATACTGGGATTACAAGCATACGCCACCACGCCTGGCGGACATCACAATTTAAGGTGTGTCCAGACACCTTTTGAAAGGAAAGATGTGGTCGGGCGGGCGTGGTGGCACACGCTAGTAATCCCAGTACTTTGGGAGGCGGAGACCGGAGGATCAGGGTTCGCAGCCAGCCTCAGCTCTCAATCTCTCTCTCTCTCTCTCTCTCTCACCCTGTCTCTCTCTCTCTCCTTTACCTAGTGAGGCCCTCCACAACTTCGTGAGACCCGGTTTCAAAATAAAGCATAAAAAAATAGGGCCGGGGGTGTAGTGTGAAGGTAGAACGCCCCTGGGTTCAATCCCCGGTACCGCACACACACAAAAAAAAGATGTGCATTGTCATTTATGAGTTGTCAATTGTGAAGATGTTCTCTGTGCCTCAGTTTCCTCAAGTGTCAAATGAGGGTAATAAAACCTACTCTGAGGATGTGATACAGTGGTGTCCATACACATATTATCATCATCACACCATCTTAGCCATCATTACTATCATCATCACCATCACCATCATGATCACAATCATCACCACCATCACCATTATCATCATTACCATCACCATCACCATCATCAACATCACCGCCATCATCATCACATCACCACCATCACTATCTCCATCCTCCTCATCACCGTTTTCATCTCCACCATCCTCATCATCACCATCACCACCATCATCACCATCGTCAACCACACCATCACCATTATTATCATTACTATCACCATCACCATCATCACCATTGTCAACATCACCACCATCACCATCACCATTCTCCTCATCACCATTATCATTACCATCACCACCATCATCACCACCATCATTAGCCCATCATTGCCATCATCATCACCATTATTACCATCATCATCATCTTTCTGGCAGTCATTTGGTTATGTGGCCAGGTAGGCTTGCTGGGTGGTACTTTGCTCCTGGGAGGCTAGCGCATCCATTCAGATAGACCCTGCAGCCAGGCCCCACTGTTCTTCAATGCTTAGTCTGAGGAAAGGGCGAATGTGACCCTGAGACCACTCTACAAGGTCTTTCTCTACTGTATCCTGTGTCTGCATTAGCAAGTGGGCCGCTTTGGGTCTCAGAGAACCAGAGTCCCTGGGAAGGCCCTGGGAGTGTATTAGACTGCTTTTTTAAATCATTATGACAAAAATATCTTATAAGAACAACTTAGAGGAGGAAAGGTTTATTTGAGCTTGTGTTTCAGAGGTCCAGTTCATGGTTGGCTGGCTCCAAGGCAGAAACATCATGGCAGCAGGGAGTAGTGGAGGAAAAGCTGCTCAGTTCATGGCAGCTGGGAGCAGAGAGAGCCAGAAAGGAAGGGGCCAGGGACAGATATAGACCCCAAGGCTATGCCCCCCCCAGTGACCTACCTCCTCCATCCACCCCCACCTGCCTACAGTTACCACCCAGTAAATCCATTCAAATTATTTTTATTTATTGATTGATTGATTGTGGTACTGGGGATGGAACCCAGGGCCTTTTACCTCCAGGCTACACCCTCAGACCTATTTTATTTTTTATTTGGAAACAGGGTCTCGCTAAGTTGCTGAGGTTGGCTTTGAACCTGCGATCCTCCTGTCTCAGCCTCCCAAGTACTGGGATTACAAGTGTGCGCCACCATACCTGGCTAAATTAAATCCATTCAAATTATAATCCATCAATGTATTTATCCCCTGATGCAGTTGGAGCCCGGATTCAATAATTTCCCCTCTGAATATTTCTGCATTGCCAACACGAGCTTTTCTGGGGGATGTTCTATAGCCAAACCATCACAGAAGCCACCTGTCTCCCGCCACCATGTAAAGAGAACTCCAAGACCCAGTCAGGGGCAGGCCCTTGCCCCCTTGTGCCAGGCCACACAGCCAGGGTCTAAGCTGGGGCTGGAGTGCGTGTCTTCATGCCTTGGGCTGGGGAGGGGGTAGACCTACTCTCACTTGGCTGTCAGCAGCAAAGCAGATTTTCATTCCTCCCAGCAAGGCTGGGGCCACTTACTTCTTGGTCAGGGGCAGGAACAGCCTCAGAAGGTGACTCCCAGGGTGCTCAGGAGTCCTGGGATGTATGAGGATCACCGGGGCTTGACCTGGGAGGGTGTGTCCCAGCCCCCCATGGAGGTGGCGGCCCCTGGGCTCTTCCTTGGTCCCTCTCCTGCTGTCCTGATTAGGGCCTCTCAAGAGGGAGCATAGCTGAGCCCCTGGGAGCAAGAAGCGTGCTAATTAGGCAGCACCGTATGTATTTGTGGTGCGCACAGGTCCCTCAGCTGGGGCCTTGTTATGGAGCTGCCAGATGGGCGGGCTGGCGGGCGAGGGCGTCTCACCCTGGGGCGGCCTGCCTGGCAGCAGTTCCTGCTCTCTGCCGCTCTAATTAAAACACAGGCCTCTGGCCTGAACGCTGCACCGCTGGCCCGTGCAGCTGTCTCCTGCTATCTGTCGCTGTCTCTCTTCCTCCCACCCGCGTATCTTTGTAGTCTGTTTTTCCACAAATTGGCTCGGGGCCTTTGGTGATGGGAAAAACACTCCTGTCTGCCGGGTCACATGCAGGCTGAAGGGAGCTGTCTCCACACTCCTCTGAGCCTTTTCAACCCATTCTCTCCAGCCTCTCTTGGGTTTGGGGACTTTCTTCTTGCTTCCCTTTTGGGCAAGAGTAAAAAAACAAAATTAGCATTTTTGGAAAATGCAGGGCCTCATCTCAAGAGATGCCTGTTGGCTTGAACATGGAAAGGATTTGATTTTCCTCTTGCACAAAGCCAGGCTCGCTCTCGGCAGAGGTTAGCAAATCACAAGCTTCAGAGGCCTGAATTCAATAGGAGTCAGAAATCTGGGGCTTGGAGCCTGCATCAGATGATGTGTTCAATTGCCAGTCCCCAGACCACAGGCTTCATGTGCACAGTGTGTGTGTGTGTGTGTGTGTGTGTGTGTGTGTATTACTGGGGATTGAATCTAGGGGCATCCTACCTCTGAGCTACACCACCCCATCCCTTTTAAAATTTTTTTAAATTTTGAAACAGGGTCTCACTAAGTTGTTTAGGGTCTCACTAAGTTGCTGAGGCTGGCCTCCAACCTGCTATCCTCTTGTTGCAGCCTCCCAAATACGGGGATTATAGGTGTGGATTGGCTTGATAGAGCCCACAGGCCCTCTGAAGCTGGCATTGTTATCAGTTCCATTTGGCAAATAAGGCACAGAGAGCTTAAGCAAACTGCCCAAGGCCGCTCCGCTAGGAGTGGGAGAAGCTGGGAGTCAAGCCTCGAGCTCTGGGCTGACCTGCCCACCCACTATGAATGCATGTGCCGTTCATTCCCCCTCCAGAGAATGGCAACAGTCTTTTTAAGAGAACAGAAATTTTTCCAGCTAATAGGAAGTTTGCCCAGACTTTTCCAGCTAGCAGAAAACGCTGTGGACTGGACTGCAGGGCAGGTTCAGATTTCTGTAGAGTCTTCACTTGGAAGGGTCACCAGGGCTGCACTATCTTGGAGCACCAGGAATGGTAACAGTGGGACTGTACACTGTACCTAGCTCACTGGGTTTGGGAGGAGAGAAGAGACTCATTTCACGTGGCCACCTGCTGTAGATTCTCCCTGTGGCCTTGCCTGTTTGGTACTTAATGTTTTTTTATTTTTGTTTTTGTGGTACTGGGGATGGAACCCAGGGGTATTCTACCACCAAGCTATACCTCCAGCCTTTTTATTTTTATTTATTTATTTATTTTTTTGCGGTACCAGGGATTGAACCCAGGGGCATTCTACCTCCAAGCTACACCCCTGGCCCTATTTTTTATTCTTTTTTTTGAAACAGGGTCTCGCTAAGTTGCGGAGGGCCTTACTAAGTAGCTGAAGCTGGCCGCGAACCCGGATCATCCCGTCTCAGCCTCCCAAGTACTGGGATTACAAGCGTGCACCACCATGCCTGGCTTTATTTTTTATTTTGAGACAGGATCTTGCTAAATTGCTGAGGCTGGCCTTGAACCTGCAAGCCTCCTTTCTTAGCCTCCCTAAGTGCTCAGATTACAGGCATGCACCACTGTGCCCTGCTGGTACTTAATGTTATATAACTTCTAGAATTCAATGGTGTGTGTCTCCAGCATGCTACAGGCCCCTTTCCCAACCAGTTGCCATTTTACATCACTGTTAAGCCCCTGTGGACACAGGAGTTGGATGACAGAGGCCCCCACTCCCAGCACCCATTATGTGGATGGAATCCTCTGAGCCTAGAGAAGGTGTGGGTGCCAAATGCCTTGCTGTTCTGAGGTAGGGAGTGGGCCTTTCTGCAGAAAGGACTTCAGAAAGCCCATCCAGGCCTCCTGCTGTAGAGCCTGTTTGCAGGGGCAGGTGGACACCCTGCAGGGTGCCCCCTAGCGGTGGCCTGGGCCACTGCACCATTCCCCAGCTGTGGGGTTGATGGGCCCCAGAAGAGACATAGGCTGGCTTTCTCCTCAGGGCACTTTGGATATTGGCTAGGCGCCATACTTGAGCCCCAGCCCCTAAAAATAGCCTAGTTGCTGCCAGCAAGGTGTGAGGACTTCAGCAGCCAACAGGGGGTGGGGAGGCTGTAGGAAAAGATCTGGGAAAGGGTGGACACGTCCCATCTCCATGTGGGCTCCGTGCCACAGACAGCATTTCATCATCCATGTGGACAACCCTGCTCCCATCTGTCAGGTGGGGAAATAGGTTCAGAGAAGGTGGTGACCTGCCCAAGCCCACATCTGTTTCCTCGGGGCCGAGATCAGATGGAGTCCTACAGGGCTCCCTCACTCTCCCTGCAGGATCTGCGCAGGGGTCAGGCAGCTGGCTGAGAGCAGTAGGTGCACAGTCTCACCTGTCCTCATGGCGATCCCCGGGAATGGATGGTGGGAACAGCAACCCGCTGCAGGTGGGCAGTCTGATGGAGACTGGAGTCTCCTGCTCAGGGGCCTGCAGCTCGTGGCCTACCCAGAGTATGAACCTGGCTTGATGGCTATTGTGCTTGTCCATGTGGACATCTGGGACACGGCCTTCTTCTCTTCTCCGACAGAGAGCCCCCTCAAGAAGGGACCAGAGCCGGGCGTGGTGGCGCAGGCTTGTAATCCCAGTACTTGGGAGGCTAAGACAGGAGGATGGCAGGTTCGAGGCCAGCCTCAGCAACTTAGTGAGGCCCTCAGCAACTTAGTGAGACCCTGTTTCAAAATAAAAAAAAAAATAGGGCAGGGGGTGTAGTTCAGATGCTCCTGGGTTCAATCCCCAGTGCTGAAAAAAAAAAAGGGAGCAGTATTTGAAAAGTGGACCGAGTGGGGAATGGCATGTGCCAAGGACGGGGGTGCTGGGTGGTGCCAAAGGCGGGGTGTGGCTACCCAGTGAGTGAAGTGACTACTGCAGCCTTGTGGCCAAGGGCTGCTCAGTGGGAAGCTGCTGTTTCTGTAAATAGAGGTGCAAAGAGCAGACCAGAGGGCTGTGGTGCCCTCCTCGCATCAGCAATTTCTGGTCTCATTCTTCTTGGATGTCAGTCAGTCCCCACATCCTCATCTCATTCGCTGTCCAGAGGTCACACTGTGCTTGTTGTGTCAAGCAGCAGATTCACTTTTGAAGGATGTGTTCAGAAAGCTCGCCCTGGCTTCCACTGGTTATCTGTTGAATTATGTGTTGAAGGAACAAGTCTCTGCTGGTGTCCCACTAGCCAGCATCCCATTGGCCAACTTTCTGCTGGCATCCCACTTGCTTGTGTCCCATTGGCCAAGCCTCTGCTGGCATCCTCACTTACTGGCATTCCATTGGCCAAGCCTCTGCTGGCATCCCCACTTGCCGGCATCCTACTGGTCAAGCCTCTGGTTGTACCTCCCCCACTTGCTGGCATCCCATTGGCCAAGCCTCTGCTTGCATTCCCACTGACTGGCATCTGTTGGCCCCTCTTGGGCCCATCTATAGGGGAAATTGCATTTCACAGTCAGGGCCAGCACCCTATGCAGCCACTCAGGGTTTCCTGCGGGGAAGAACCCTGCTCTTCATCTTGTGCTCAGGTGTCATTTCAAAATCGATCATTTTTGAACAAGGGGCCACGTTGTCAACTGAGCTGCGCCCTGAAATCATGCTCCCAATAAGAGCTGTCCTGACATCTTTTCTTATGTGAAGGACGCTGAACCCTTGCTCATGAATTATTTGGTCTTTTGTGTTTCTTTTTCTACAAATTGCCTGATTTGCCCTTTTTGTGTGTTTGTGGTACTGGGGATTGAACCCAGGGACATTCTACTTCCAAGCTACACCCCTGGACTTTTATATTTTTTGTTTGGAAACAAGGTCTCACTAGGTTTTTGAGAGTCTCGCTATGTTACTGAGGCTATCCTCAAACTTGTGATCCCCCTGTCTCAGCCTCCCAAGGACTGGGATTACAGGTGTGCATCACCATGCCCCACTCATTTGTCCTTTACTCACTTTTCCTTCTGTTGAGCTGTTTCCTTCTTTGATTTGCATGAGTTATTTCTTAACTAACAAACCCAGGCCATTGATAATTAAATGCACCCCGCGTATGTGTTCCCACATAACCACTCATCTCCTGACTTCCACTATCACCTTTATTTGGGGGGGAGTGTACTGGGGATTGAACTCAGGGTTATTCTACCTCCTAGCTGCACCCCTTGCCCTTTTTTTTTTTTGCGGTACCGGGGATTGAACACAGGGGCATTCTACCTCCGCGCTACACCCCTGGCCCTATTTTTTATACTTTATTTTGAAACCGGGTCTCACGAAGTTGCGGAGGGCCTCACTAGGTAGAGAGAGAGAGAGACAGGGAGAGAGAGAGAGAAAGAGAGAGAGAGAGAGATTAAGAGCTGAGGTTGGCCGCGAACCCGGATCCTCTGGTCTCTGCCTCCCAAAGTACTGGGATTACAAGCGTGCGCCACCACGCCCGGCACCCCCCACCCTTTTTAATTTTTTATTTTGAAACAGGGTCTTGCTAATTAGGTTGCTGAGACTGACCTCGAACCTGTGATCCTCCTGTCTCAGCCTCCCAAGTCTAGAATTACCAGCGTGTGTCACTGTGCCTGGCTCAACGATGACATTTTTGCTTACACGGAGGTTAAGTATTTGTTCTGTGTCTTTTCTGGAAGCTTTCATATGTGGTTAAACGTACATGACATGAAGTTTATCACATTAACTCCTTTCCAGTGGACAGTCCAGCGGTGTAAGCACATTCACATTGTTGTGCATCAACCCCATCCAGTTCCAGAGCTTTCATCTTCCCAAACAGAAGCTCTGCACTTATGAGGAACTCCCTCCCTCCTGGTCCTCCTCCCAGCGCTGGGCTCTCACCGTCTCTATGGATTTGACCACTCTAGGGGTGGAATCACACAGTATTTGTCCTTTTTTTTTGTCAGGCTTCTTTCACTGAGCACAGTGTCCCCCAGGTTCATCCATGTTGTAGTGTGTGTCAGAACCTCATTCCTTTTGCTATGGTCTGACTATGGAATGTTCTCCAGAGAAGCTCACGTGTTGGCAATACAGAAGTGTTTAGAGGTGAAATCATTGAATCAGGGCTCTCACCTCATCAGTGAGTGGTCCACTGATGGATTAATCATCTGCATGGACTTACTGGGTGGTAACTGTAGGCAGGTGGGGTGTGGCTGGAGAAGGTGGGTCACTGGGGGTGTCCCTGGTTCCCTCCCTGTTTCTTCCTCTCTCTACTTTCTGGCTTCTCTGAGCAGCTTTCCTCTACCACTCTCTGTCACCGTGATGGTTCTGCCTTGGAGTTAACTGACTATGGACTGATCTCTGAAACCATGAGCCCAAATGAAATATTCTTCCCCTTGTTTGAAAATAAAAAAATAAACAGAGCTGAGGGTGTGGCTTAGTCATAGAGTGCCCCCAGTACCAAAAAAAAAAAAAAGCAAAGAGCTGGGGTGGTGGCACATGCTTATACTCCCAGTACTTGGGAGGCTGAGGCAGGAGGGTTGCAGGTTCGAGGCCAGTGCATGGTAACTTAGATCTTGTTTCAAAATTTAAAAAAAAGGGCGGAGGTTGTAGTTGGGAGGTAGAATGCCCCCTGGGTTCAATCCTCAGTACCAAACTATAAAAAGGAAAAAAACCTAAAACAAAACAAAAATCCCCACCAAAACAAAACAAGAAAGAAGGAAAAAGAGAAAGAAAAGCCAGCTAACTAAGACCCTATTTTAGCCCAGAGCCTTGCTTTTTGCAAGGCTGTCCAGTCTGAGGATGGCCAAGCCTGGCTGCAGCTCCTGGAGGGCTTTTATCCACACTGCCGGGGCCGTGGTATGGAGTGGCCTGGGTGTGCTGTCTCAGTAGGGTTTGTGATGGGGCTGTGTTATTGGGGTGCTCAGGGCATCTCCCCCTCGTGCCCTGCCTGGGCCATCAGTGGCCTCAGCATTGGCTGTGGAGCCCTGGGCAGGTGTGTCTGCCCCGTGGAGAGAGCTCAGAGGGCTCCTGGTCTCAGGACAGATATATATCCAGGCACTCTCCTACTCACTGGGGAGATTACAGGGGCAGCTTCTCCCCCTTCTCTTCCTCCTCCTTCTGAACCTTGAATTTTCTTTCATTATAATGAAAATCCAGAGTCTGGAAGTGCAGAAATATGGAGGAAGGCAGTCCACCCCGGTGTCCCTGGCTGGAGCCTCTGCATTTCCTCTCAGGTTTCCCCCTGTGTTAATGTGTGCAGCCCAGCCACATGAACATCCTGATTTCACCTCCGCATCCATGGCAAACCACTGCTCGTCTGCGGTGCCTGCCTGCATCCTCAGAGTTCTGCACTCACAGTGGTCCACACAGCTGCCAGGGTGCCTTTCCCACTCCCCGCTGGCCATGGCTGCACAGCACATGGCCATTCAGGCGGGGACCAGTGTCTTCAGGTTGTGTCCTTCTAATGATTTTTTTTTTTTTGTATGTGGTACCAGGGATTGAACGCAGGGGCGTTCTACCTCCGCGCTACGCCCCCGGCCCTATTTTTTATACTTTATTTTGAAACCGGGTCTCATGAAGTTGCGGAGGGCCTCACTAAGGAGAGAGAGAGAGAGAGACAGGGAGAGAGAGAGCGAGAGAGCTGAGGCTGGCCGCGAACCCGGATCCCCCAGTCTCCGGCTCCCAAAGTACTGGGATTACAAGCGTGCGCCACCATGCCCGGCTTCTAATGATTTTTGAGTAATCCGATGAAGATGTCCAGAAGAAATTGTGTGCCCCTCCCTCCCTCCCTCCCTCCCTCCATCCCTCCCTCCTGCTGGATGTTGAACCCAGGTGTACTCTACCTCCAAGCTACACCCCCAACCCTTATTTTTTATTTTGAAACAGCATCTTACTAAGTTGCTGAGGGTCTCACTAGGTTGCTGAGGCTGGCCTCAGACCTGCAATCCTCCTGTCTCAGCCTCCCAAGTACTGGGGTTATAGGTGTATGCCACCATGCCTGGCTGTGATTCTTTATTAGGTTAAAAAATGACCAAAATACTATTTTTTGTTTCTTTGTTTTTGGTACTGGGGATTGAACCCAGGGGCATTCTACCTCTGAGCTATGTCCCCAGCCCTTTTTATTTTCTAAAATTTGAAACAGGGTCTCACTAAGTTGCTGAGGGTCTAGCTAAGTTGCAGAGGCTGGCCTCAAATCTGTGATCCTCCTGTCTCAGCTTCTCAAGATCTGGGATTACAGATGTGCACCTCTGTGCCCATCTGATACTATTTTTTTAAAAAAACCCATTTTATCATGAACAATTTCAAAAACAGAGGCAGGGAGACTGGTGCAAACACCACTGCAACCACGTGGCGGTTCATGTGTAGTGAGCCTCATCTTCCCACCGCTTCCTCCCATCCCCGGAAGCCACCCTCAGCCATCAGGCAACCTTGTCTATAAATATTCACAATTTTCAGTGTGGTTTCTGCCCTTGCGATCGTGCCACATCTAGCATGTTGGATGCAGGGGCGGCGTGGTTGTCCCTCGCGAGCTCCTCCATGGTGCTATTGCTCGCTTGGCGTGTTGTTTGGCATGGCTGCCTGTGGGGTCCGCATTCCTTCCCGCGCACAGCTGGAGCTGTTTGAAGCGCCCTCCACAGCCCTTTGAGCCCTCCGCTGCTCTGGGGATTACCGAAGGCGGCCTGTGAGCAGGTAGGGATGTCGGAGGAGATACAGGACCTCCGGAGCAGATGCCGATTCTCATCTGTTGTACAAGCCGCTCACTGAAGAGCCAACCCTCCCTGCTTCTTCTCATCTCATGGGGTGACAGCTGGCTCCAGCTTGTCCTTCAGAAAAAGCAACAGTTGCTAAGAGTCAGGCAAACAAAGATATGCTTTGACTCCCAGGAACAGCTGCAGGAGAGGGACAGCCGGGTCCTGTCAGCTACTGAATCTCCGGGTTCAGCCCGCCTGAAATGGAGCTCTTTAACCCTTTGGCGCCACTGGGGACTTCCTCTGGTCCCCGTCCCCCCAGTAACTTCTTATTCTCTAACAGTAAGAAAAGCTTTCTTGCTTCTTAACTCTAGACCCAAAGTCCTCTGGTTTAATTGAAGCTAAATCTGGATAATTGTGGAAGAAGCCAGCCATTTGATCAGGCATCCATCTGCCCATCCATCATCTGTCTACCCATCTATCCATATATTCATCCATCATCCACCTACCCATCCATCCATCCATCCATCCATCCATCCATCCCTCCATCCATGTATTCATACATCACCCACCCAACCATCCTTCACTCATCCATCATTCATCCGTACATGAATTCATTCATTTACACACCCCTCTATATATCCATCTATCAGTTCATCTACCCATCCATCCATTTATTCATTCACATACCAATACATACTGGTTGTGAGTCTTCTATGGCAAACGAGGCCCCTGGATGTGGACATGAGCAGGAGGGGACCTGAAGATTATTGCTTTTGTTTCCAAGGAGAAAATAGCTCTGGGGTACTGCCCGGGGAGGGGGGATTCAGAAAGCATTGTGCCTGCACAATAGAATTCTTGTCTTTCTGGAAGGCACATAAGCTTATTTCCTGCAGTGAGAAACCTGATCTCTCACACTGTGCCTGGCCTGTGTCCCCACCAACAGCCGCATGAGTTCTCTTGTGGGACTTTCAAAGGAACATGCTAGGTAGGGGTGTGATTACCAGACTCAGAGGAGGGAAACAGGTTGGGGAGCCCCGGCCCAACCTTCTCATCATCTTGACTCTGAATCACGCATGGCAGTTGGAGAAGTGCCGCTGTCATGGAAGCTACATTCAACAAGCGTTTTGTGAACATCTTCTGGCCAGACCTGCTCTAGGGGCTGGAGATACAGAGCAAACTACACAGACGAACCCTCTGGCTTTATGGAGCTTCATTCTAATGCAAGAGACAGAGAGTGAAGAAGATAAAATTGCTAACATGACTGGTGTATGAGGTGGTAGGAACTGCCAAGGAGAAACGTAAGGCAGGAGAAGGGGTGGGGGCTGCTGCGATAGAGATGATAGAGGTCTTGATGAGAAGGGAGGCTGAGGGAAACCCAGAGGCAGAGGAGAGGAACCAGGCAGGTGTCAGGACTCCTGGCACCAGGAGTGTAGCTGCAAAGGTCCTGAGGTCAGGAGCATGCCTGGAATGATCAGGAATCAGCAAGGAGCCCAGTGAGGCTGGAACAGAGTCAGGGAAGAGGACACTGGTAGGCAGTGAGGACAGAGGAATGGTGGCCACATCATGCGGGGTCTGCTGCGCCTCTGTAAGGGCTTTGGCCTTTACTCTGAGATGGGGGCCCTGGGAAGTTAGGCAGAGGGTGGGCATGTCCGGGCATACATGTTCTAATATCAGTCTGGCTCCCTGATAAGAACAGAAGGTAGGGACAAGGGCAGAAGTAGAAAATCCACTTAAGAGAGAGTTTTGCTAACCCAGGAGGGAGATGATGATATCTTGGACCAGGAAGAGTCCAATGGAGGTAGTAAGTAGAAGGGGTTGTGTCTGGCCTGAGATGGTTCAGCTATGAGGCTCGCCTTTAGTGCTGGGTTCTTCTTGGTTGAGGAATTCTTGGAAGGAAAGGAAAGAAACAGCGGTGATGATGTTGATGGTGATGGTGATAGTGATGGTGATGACGATGATGGTGGTGGTAGTGGTGATGGTGATGTTGGTGATGGATATGATGACGAGGATGGTGATGATGGTGACAGTGGTAGGATAATTAGGATGATGGTGATGCTGGTGACGGTGTGATGATAAAGAGGGTGATGGTGGTGTTGGTGATGCTGATGAGGATGGTGACAATGGTAGATAACCGTGGTGATGGTGAGGGTGACGGTGGTGATGGTGGTGGTGATGATGGCAGTGGTGAGGGTGATGGTGATAATGGTGATGTTGGTGTCAGGTGTGATGATAAAGAGGGTGATGATGATGAAGATGATGAAAGTATTAGATAATTATGGTGATTGACAATGGTGAAGGTGATGGTGATGATGCTGATGGTGGTGATGTTGGTGACAAAAGTATGATGATAAAGAGGGTCATGTTGGTGATGCTGATGGAGATGATGATGATGAAGATGGTGATGATGGTGACAGCGGTAGACAATCATGGTGATGGTGAAGGTGAAGACAGTGAGGCTGTTGAGCACTAATTATAACATCACACTGGGTGTATCTTGCCCATGAGGTCTCTGAGCAGGCTTTCCTAGCAATCACTGAGATGGGTATTGGCTTCACTCCCACCTGTCCTGCTCCTCCCTTGCTGTATCGCTCCATGCGATTTGGGAAGGGGTCGAGTCTACTGTGAGCTTCAGGAGAGGAGTTTGTTTTAGGCCAGTCCAGATGAGCCTGTTCATCAGTCACTGCCTGGATCAGGTAACCCAAACCCACGCCAGTCGACTGAGGGCAGTTCCTGGGGCCCCGCCCAACCACCTAGTGGCCTGTTTAGCAGCACTCATGCAAGGGAGCTCACTGAAGGCTTCTGGGAAAGGGGTCTTACTCTTTGGGGAGAACTATATTACTGGGAACCAGCCTTCACATTCCTTTGGGACAGTGGAATGGGTGGATGAGGCTGCTGCTGCTGAGGCTGGAAATGGGCAAAGACTGGATGCTCAAAGATCCTTGATCTCTGGAGTTAAACCCATCCTGACGTCCCTGTGGTAGACTTGGCTTGACATCCTGTGTGGCTCCTCCCTGTGTGGTGCAGTGATTCTGGGCTTGGCCAATGGATGCCAGCAAGTGGGATGCCAGCAGGGGCTTGGCCAATGAGACGCCAGAAGGTGGGATGCCAGCAGGGGCTTGGCAAATGGGATGCCAACAGCGGGATGCCAGCAGGGGCTTAGCCAATGGGACGCCAGCAAGCGGGATGCCAGCAGGGGCTTGGCCAATGGGATGTCAGCAGAGGCACGGTGAGGTGAAGTGACTTGCCAGGCCAGGGTTCAGCCCTGCCTGTGGTGGCCCCCTCTGCAGACCTGGAGCCCTTGAGCTCCTTTAATGGGCTGTTGGTGGTCCTGGGCTGGGCACTGTGGGGGAGATGGGACAGGGCAGAGGACACTTGGTTCCTGCCCTTGAGCAGCCCCTCATTCCAGACCCAGGAGAGTTTCAGCACCACAGTGGGAGGAACCTGGGGAAGCATCCAGAGGCATCGGGGCTAGAACTGACCAGATGAGCCCCCAGCCTCTGAGGTTTGTCACCCAGTCTGATGATGCGAGAGACCATGTTTTGAGAAAGAGGAGGCTGAATAAGACCCTGCAGCTGGGAGCCAGGACTGCTCTGGGTGGGCCTCAGGATCATAGCACATGGGGCGGGTCAGATGGCCTTAGGCTTCTCCAGGCCTGCTGCTTGCTCGCTGTGTGACCTTGGCAGATGATGCAACCCCTCTGATCTTCAGGCAGGTTCCCTCTGTCCTTAGAGTCCCAGCAACTAGAAGATTAGAAGGCTGGAAGGTGCAGTCCCCAGGCAGGCATGCCCTCCGCCACCACTTCCCTACCAACAGGTGTTTCTATGCTGTTCCAATGCAGGAGCAGCCTCTGGGCAGGGGCTGGAGGTCATAGTGCAGGAGGGGCGCCAGGTGTGGGCCTGGGAAGAAGGGATGTTTAAACCCTGAGCTGGACAGTGGGGAAGCACATTCTAGGCGGAGACTAGCAAGCACAGGGGGCAGCAGTGGACTCCAGGCACCGTGGTCCTCCAGACAGGCCCGCAGACCTTCCCCAGGGGCCACTCGACCAGGGGTGGGGGAAGGCTCTGCTTTCCTTTGCTCTCCTGGAGGCTGCATCTTGTCACCTCGAGTCTCACCTGTGGGTTCCCAAAGGGCAGAAGCCACCAGGGCACCAAAGGGACAACCAGATGCTTCTTTTAAATAGAGCACTAGAATCAACATAAATATAAAACTTGCTACATGATATATTTCCAAACCAGTTAACAATGGGACCTTTGTGTTTTATTTTTCTTTTTTGATACTGGAGATTGAACCTAGGGGTGCTCTACCTCTGAGCTACACCTCCAGCCCTTTTTATTTTTTTATTTTGTAATAGCCTCTCGCTAAGTTGCTGGGGCTGGCCTTGAACCCCTGATCCTCCTGCCTCAGCTTCCCAAGTACTATGATTATAGGTATGTGCCACTGTGCCTGGCCAATGAACCTTTTTTTTTTTTTTTTGCAGTACCGGGGATTGAACGCAGGGGCGTTCTACCTCCGCGCTACGCCCCTGGCCCTATTTTTTATACTTTATTTTGAAACCGGGTCTCACTAAGTTGCGGAGGGCCTCACTAAGGAGAGAGAGAGAGAGAGAGAGAGAGCGCGCGAGAGAGTTGAGGCTGGCCGCGAACCCGGATCCTCCGGTCTCCGCCTCCCAAAGTACTGGGATTACAAGCGTGCACCACCACGCCCGGCTCAATGAACCCTTTTTAAATTTAATAATTACTTGTCAGAAATGTAAGCTGGGTGTGGTGGTGCACACCTGTAATCCCAGTACTTGGGAGGCTGAGGCAGGAGGATTGCAGGTTCCAGACCAGCCTCAGCAACTTAATGAGACCCTCTGCAACTTAGTGAGACCCTGTTTCAAAATAAAAATAAAAAGAGCTTGGGATAGCCTGGAGGTATTATGCCCCTGGTTCAATCATGGTACCAAAAAAAAAAAAGTTAATGTATTTATATTTAGTCAGCCATGTGCTAATCTAAAAATCCTTAATCTTAGCTGGGTGTGGTGGCACATGTCTGTAATCCCAGTACTTGGGAGACTGAGATAGGAGGATCGCAGGATTGAGGCCAGCCTCAGTAATTTAGTAAGACCCTTTTGTTTTGGTACTGGGGATTGAACTCAGGGGCATACCCCCAGCCCTATTTTTATTTTTATTTTGAAATAGGATCTTGCCAGGTTGATGAGAATCTCACTACTTGCTGAGGCTGCCCTTGAACCTGCAATCCTCCTGTCTCAGTCTTCCAAGTACTAGGATTACAAGTGTGTAACCACCATGCCCGACTAGTGAGACCCTTTTTCAAAATAAAAAATAAAATAGGGCTGGGGGTGTAGGTCAGAGAATAGCCCTGGGTTCAATTTCCAGTAACACGCACACAAGACGAGAGAGTGAGAGAGTGAGAGAGCGAGAGTGAAAGAGGGAGAGAGAGAGAGAGAGATGGAGAGGAAGGGAGAGGGGGAGGGAGAGAGAACAGAAACAGTGTAAAATGTTGAAGTGTTAGAAGCTCTTTTTCTCCATAGTGTCTTGTTTTGAATGTCTGCTGAGGGTCCAGTCACTATGGATTTGTATTTCATTGGCTCTATTTAAAAGAGAGACACAGCAGAGACAACGTTTACAATAGGCCAGCAGTTACTACCCTTTAGAACCATGTAACCTTGTAACAGAACATTTTAGATGTTAATTTAAAAACATATGAAGGGTTACACAGTTTAAGAAGATTCTTGCCTGTAATCCCAGTATTTGGGAGGCTGAGACAGGAGGATCACAGGTTTGAGGCCAGTGCTTGGTAACTTAGACCCTGCTTCTAAATAAGCAAGTAGAATAGGGCTGGGGGTAAGCTCAGAGGTAGACCGTCCCTGGGTTCAATCCCCAGTACCAAAAAAATAAATAAATAAAAGGAGAGAGAGAGAGAGAGAGAGAAGAGAAGGAAGAAGAAAAAGGAGGAAGAGGAGGAGGAGATGGAGATGGAGATTTTCTGGGTAGCTCGTGGCCATGTTCATTGACCAGGGCTGTGGGTCATGGATCCCCAGGCAAGGATTAAGAGTTAGCACAGTGGGAGCCCTTGGGTGTCTTGGATCATGGAGGAAGCCTTGGAGGATGGGTGGGAGCAGGCAGGAGGGCCAGGCCAGTCATCTTGGCCAGAGGCAATGCCTTGGGTGGGCTGGAGATGGGACCATGTTTAAACAGGGTGACAGGTTTTGTTGGTGGACCAGTGTTGCAGGTGAGCCACCTGAATGACATGATTGACCCTCAGGTTTGGGGTCCACGGTGGCATCTAGGATGGAGGTGAGGGGCACATGGTCTGGTTTTGGCCAAACAAGTCTGATCAGCTGCTGGGCTGGGAGAAAGGTGTCAGGTCTGTGGTCCTAGCTGGGCTACTTCGCCTCCAGCTCTAGGTTCTTCTCTGGGCCGGGCCTCGTGGGCTGCTCGTGGGGACGCCGGGAAGCCTGTATCAGGCACTAGGGACACAGAGGCCCCGCTGCCAGTCCTGGCACCTGCTGCCTCCTTGCTTGCTCAGCCCTGGACTCCACCTCGCTAAGTCATCTGGGGGCTTTTTGGAATTGAACCTCTTCCCGTTGTGATTGGGCAGATGGCCAACTTAAGCATTTAAATCTTGGTTTTAATTTACTTTGTTTAACATGGCTCACTGTTAATTACCAGCGCTGCTATGACCCCGTGATACGAAGCTCAGCGTCTCTCTGAGCAATTTCCTCGCCATGCGATTTTATGTGGCCATTGTGAGTTCAGCGGGTTTGGGTGGAGAAGGAGGAAGCCTTTGCCAAGTGATGCTTTGATGGAAAACCCGGTTCAATTGTGTGGAAATAACAATGACTCGGCAGGCAGCTCTATGAGGGAACGTGGCTTTGCTCCTCTTCTCGGTAATTTTAGAGCTGTTGTTAGCTAGAGCCCAAGAAGAAGGAAGACACGGTTTCCTGTCTGCGGCTCCGCCGTGGATCCACTCAGCGCTCAGCGTGCAGGACGGGGACTGTTTGTGCATTTGGGTTTCCCTGGTTTTGGATTTATGCACCACCTGTTGAGAAGCACTGAAATAGTTCTTTTTTTTTTTTTGCGGTACCGGGGATTGAACCCAGGGGCGTTCTACCTCCTAGCTACACCCCAGCCCTATTTTTTATCCTTTATTTTGCAACCGGGTCTCACTAAGTTGCAGAGGGCCTCACTAAGTAGCTGAGGCTGGCTGCGAACCCGGATCCTCCGGTCTCGGCCTCCCAAGTACTGGGATTACAAGTGTGCGCCACCACGCCTGGCCTTGGCATTGCATTTCTTAAAAGGAATTTGAGAATTCTGATAGTAGGGTAGGATTGATCTGTCTTCCAAGAAATCTGTGTGGACTCTGGTTTGGCTTAGAGACACCTGGAGCTCACCTATGCCTGTCTGCCTCCGCTTCTGCAGGGGAGGCTCCTCTGTGCTGGGCTGTGGCTCTTTTGTTCCTCTCCATGGTGGGGGACAGGGAGAGCCTGGGGCTCTTCCCGCCCCTCCTGCTGCCTGCCCGGGGACTGTGGGCACTGCTGCCCTCCAAGGCCTCGTGAAGGGCATGGGTGGAAGGGGAGCTTCCTGAGTGGGCTTCTTGCCAGTTCTCATCCGCATTTCCCAATTTGGGATCTGCGGTGAGTCGTGGGGCCTTTAGCTATTGCTTGTCCAAACTGCACCTTATTTACAAAGGCTGGAATAGAGGCTCATCGTGGACAAGAGGCCTGTCCTCTGTCACCTCCACAGAAGTCAAGTCTCCTCCACGTTGAAAAACAGGGCCTCCCGGCTCCCTCCAAGCAGGCTCAGGGCTCAGCGCCCAAGTATATTGGTGCCCTTCAGCCAAGGTTACATGCCTATTCCAGCCTCCCGGGAACTGGCTTCCCTGGAAAGTTGTGGAAGCTTTGGGAGCCCCCCCCCCCCCGGGAGAGCTGGGACCAGACCCTTGTCCCTGTTTGTGAGCCACCCAGGCCCTGGTAGGTTGAAAATCTCCCTGTTGGTGGGCCTGGGGGCAGACCCTCCCCTCCTGAGACAGAGAACAAAGCTCCATGTTTTCCTTTTTCTTTTTCTTTTCTTTTTTATGATATTGGGGATTGAGCCCAGAGGTGTCCTACCACTGAGCTAGACCTCCAGCCCTTTATTTTATTTTATTATTATTTTTTGTGGTACTGGGGATTGAACCTAGAGGCATTCTACCTCCGAGCTACACCCCCAGCCCTATTTTTTTTTTATTTTGAAACAGGGTCTCGCTAGGTTGATGAGAGTCTCATTAGTTGCTGAGGCTATCCTCTAACCTGCGATCCTCCTTTCTCAACCTCCTAGTACTGGGATTACAGGCGTGTACCACCACACCTGAGGGTCTCACTAAGTTGCTGAGGCTGCCCTCGAACCTTTGATCCTCCCGTCTCAGCCTCCTAAGTACCAGGATTACGGGTGTGTGCCACCCCACCTGGCTCGGCATCTTACTGGGCCCCAGAGGTGCCTTCCAGGTGTGGCCTCGCTGAGCCCATGATATGGAGCAATGCTCCCAGCAGAGAGCTCCCGGAGAGGACCCTCTGGGGACATGAGGCAGGGGAGGTCTGTGCGTTGGACGTGTGTGCCTTGATTCCCACCTCTGGTGTGCACCCACACCTCACAGTGTGGGGTGGGGGAAGGGGCAGGGAGACAGGAAGTGGCCGGCCACGCAGACTGTAAGAGCGCTAGCGCTGGTTGCATCTCAAGGACACCTAGGACAGCGGGACAGGCTTGTCACCTGAGGGTCCATTCAATCCAGGTCCAAAATTCCCCACTGGTTCTCCATCCTGCCGCGCGATCCAGGGAGGGAGTTGGCATCTCTACGAGATATAGGTCTCTCCATGCTTCCTCGTGCCCTGGGTCTGCAGGAGGAAATCCAGGTGGGCGTGGGGAGTATAAATATGCAGTTTGAGGGTGACCTAAAACAGTGACTGAATAGAGTGTTAGGAAGCTTTTTTTTGGGGGGGATTGAACCCAGGGAGGTTCTATCACTGAGTCACACCCCAACACTATTTTATTATTTATTTTAAACAGGGTCTCAGTAAGTTACTGAAGGGCTCACTAAGTTGCTGATGCTGGCCTTGAACCTGCGATCTTCCTGTCTCAGTTTCCCAAGTACTGGGATTACAGGTGTGTGCCACCATGCCTGGCATAGTATCAGGAAGTTTAAAATAAAAGGCTTTTTTTCTTTCTCTTTTGCCACAGAGGAGTTTGACTATTTCCAAACTAATTGTAATAACATTCACTAATAGCCAAAGAACTTTGCTGAGGACGAGCCCTTGTAAGGGCTTTTTACACGCACCTCCTTAGTAGGGCTGTTACTCTCCTCTCCCCCACCCCTTCTTTTTCTTACTATGGATTGAACCCAGAGACATTCTATTTTCAAGCTACACCCCCAGCACTTTTTCTTATTTTGAAGCAGGATCTCACTAAGTTGCTAAAGATTTCGCTAAGTTGCTGAGGCTGGCCTCCAACCTGTGATCCTCAGCCTCCCAAGTACTGATAGGTGTATGCCACTGAGCCTGGCTGTGTTATCCGTCTTATACAGAAGGGGACACTGAGGCTCAGCATGGAGCAGGGACTGTTCAGGACAGAGTGTGGCATTATTGGGACTCAATCCCAGGACTAGGGCTTATGGAGCAGAGCCCTTGTGTGCTCTGTGTGTCCTCTTGCAGTCGACTGAGTCTTGCTGCTTAACCAGGCAGCTGGTGCTCATCAGCAGGGTGTGGACAGAATTTGTTTCTTAAACAGCTTTATTGTAGTATAATTCATAGGCCATAAATCTATCTGCCTTGAGTGTCCAAGTCGTGAGTGTCGGGGCTGTTAGTGAACGTACAGAATTAAGCTGCCCTCACCAGGATCCAGCTGCAGGGCATGTCCCTCTGCCCAGACCCTTCCCTCGAGCTGTCCACAGTGATGCTGCTCCTAGTGCACTGCTCACCTGCCAACCGGGAAATAAACAGAGTCACGGTCTGTGCCCTTTTCTTTTTTTTTTTTTGCGATACTGGGGATTGAACCCATTGGTATTCTACCTCTGAGCTACCCCCCAGCCCTATTTTTAATACCTTATTTTATTTTTTTTTTTGCAGTACCGGGGATTGAATGCAGGGGCGTTCTACCTTCGCGCTACGCCCCCGGCCCTATTTTTTATACTTTATTTTGAAACCGGGTCTCACGAAGTTGCGGAGGGCCTCACTAAGGAGAGAGAGAGAGAGAGAGAGAGAGACAGAGAGAGAGAGAGAGCAAGAGAGCTGAGGCTGGCCGCGAACCCGGATCCTCCGGTCTCTGCCTCCCAAAGTACTGGGATTACAAGCATGCGCCACCACGCCCGGCTTAATACCTTATTTTGAAACAGGGTGTCACTAAGTTGCGGAGGGCCTCACTAAGTAGTTGAGGCTGGCCGGGAACCCAGATCCTCCTGGCCCAGCCTTCCTTTTCATTTTTTATTTTGCAACAGAGTCTCACTAGGTTGCTGAGCCTGGCCTCCAACCTGCAACGTGTGGTCTTGAGTACGTGGCTTCTTTCCCGGAGCGTGACGTTTCTGAAGGTGTTATACTTGGCATGTACTTCATTCCTTTCTGTGGACAAATAATATCCCACTGTAGGCATCCGCCGTATTTTATCTACTAACCCCCTTGATGAACAGTCGGTTGTGTTCGGTTTGGGGTGTGACGAATGTCACTGTGAACTTTGGTGTACGTGTACTTGAGTGAGTGTAGGTCTGGTAGGTTCCTCAAAGTGGTGCTGCTGGGTCAGATGCCAACTCTGTTTTTAACTTTTTTTTTTTTTTTTGCGGTACCGGGGATTGAACCCAGGGGCATTCTACCTCCGAGCTACACCCCCAGCCCTATTTTTTATACTTTATTTTGAAACAGGGTCTCACCAAGTTGCGGAGGGCTTAAGTAGCTGAGGCTGGCCGCAAACCCAGATCCTCCGGTCTCCGCCTCCCAAGTACTGGGATTACAAGTGTGCGCCACCATGCCCGGCTGTTTTTAACTTTTTAAGAGAATTCAGGTTTCCAACATGGTGGTGGCCCTTGACCCCACCCCCAGGGGCGAGGGCGCTCTTACCCCTCCCGTGGCTTGGTTATGGCTGTTCTCCTGGGTGTAAAGTGCCATCGCATTGTGGCTCTGATTGGCATTTCCCGAATGACTAATGATGTGGAGCAACTTTTCCATGTGTCTCTTAGCCACTTGTAGAACTTTTGGGTAGTGGGGCTTAATTCCAAGGGCATTCTACCCCCGAGCTACATCTCCAGCCCTATTTGTTTATTTATCTGTATCAGGGATTGAACCCAGGAACATTCTACCTCCGAGCTGCACCCCCAGCCCTATTTTATTTTTATTTTGAAACAGAGACTTGCTCGGTTGATGAGAGTTTCACTACTTGTTGAAGCTTCCTTAAACCTGTGATCTTCCTGTCTCAGCCTCCCAAGTACTGGGGTTATACGCATGTGCCACCAGGCCCAGCTCTTTTACTTTTTATTTTGAAACAGGGTCTCACTAAATTGCTGAGGGTCTTGCTAAGTTGTTGAGGCTGACCCCGAACCTGTGATCCTCCTGTCTCAGGCTCCTAGGTACTGGGGTTACAGGTGTTCGCCACTGCACCTGGGGTTATAGAACTTCTCTGATAAAATGTCTATTCAAGTCTTCTGCTCATTTTAAAAGTGTGTCCCTGGTCTTATTGAGTTGTAAAGGCTCTTTATATATTCTGGATACACAGGTCCTTTATGAGATACATAGTTTGCACATATTTTCTCCCATTCTTTGGTTTGGTTTTTCCATTTTCTTAATAGAGCCCTTTGAAATGCAAATGTTTTTAATGTTGATTAAGTCCAGTTCATTAGTTTTTAAAATGAATCCTGCTTCTGTTGTTACATCTGAGAATGCTTTGCCTAACTTACATTCATGAAGCGTTTCTCTGATGTTTTTTTCTCCGGGTTTTATAGTTTTAGCTCCCACATGTCAGCAACCACCCATTTTAGTGGACAATGTGAAGAGTATCTAAGTTTGTTTCTGATGTGGATATCCAGCTGCCCCAGCACCATTTGTTGAAAACACTGTTTTTTCCCCACTTACTGTCTTGACCCCCTTGTCCAAAATTAATAGACTATAAATGTAAGGGGTTTGTTTCTTGACTCTCAATTCAGTTCCATTCTGCGTGTGTGTGTGTGTGTGTGTGTGTGTGTGAGAGAGAGAGAGAGAGAGAGAGAGAGAGAGAGAGAGAGAGACTGGGGATTGAACCCAGGGACATTCTACCTTCGAGCTATACCCCCAGCCCTATTTTATTTTATTTTTTATTTTGAAACAGTGTCTTACTAGGTTTTTTCTGAAACAGAGTCTTGCCATTGCTGAGGCTATTCTTGAACCTGTGATCCTCCTGTCTCAGCCTCCAAGTATTGGGATTATGGGAATGCACCACCACACCTGGCTCAGTCCCATTCCTTTTTTTTTTTTTTTTTTGCGGTACCGGGGATTGAACCCAGGGGCGTTCTACCTCCGTGCTACACCCCTGGCCCTATTTTTTTATACTTTATTTTGAAACCGGGTCTCACGAAGTTGCGGAGGGCCTCACTAGGTAGAGAGAGAGAGCTGAGGCTGGCTGTGAACCCGGATCCTCTGGTCTCTGCCAAAGTACTGGGATTGCAAGCGTGCGCCACCAAGCCCGGCTTTCAGTCCCATTCTTTATGGGCCTATCTATATACCAACACCACACTGTCTCCATTACTGTGGCTTTATAGTAAGTTTCAAAGTCAGGTAGAGAAGGTCACCATCTTGGCTGTTTCCGGTTGCCTTTACATTTCCATATGGCATTGATTGATTGATTGATTGATTGATACTGGGGATTGAACCCAGGGGCATTCTACCTCCAAGCTATACCCCCAGCTCTTTTTATATTTTTTGAAACAGGGTCTCTCTAGGTTGCTGAGAGTCTTGCTAAGTTGCTGAGGTTGGTCTCAAGCCTCGAATTGGGATTATTCCATATGGCTTTTAGAATCAGCTTGCCGAGCTGTGCATGGTGGCGCACACCTCTAATCCCAGTACTTGGGAGGCTGAGACAGGAGGATCACACGTTCGAGGCCAGCTTAGAGAGATCCTCAGCAATTTAGACCCTGCTTTAAAATAAAAAATAGCTGGGCGTGGTGGTACACGCTTGTAATCCCAGTACTTGGGAGGCTGAGACCAGAGGATCCGGGTTCGCGGCCAGCCTCAGCTACTTAGTGAGGCCTCCACAACTTAGTGAGACCCTGTTTCAAAATAAAGAATAAAAAAAGTAGGGCTGGGGATGTAGCCCAGAGGTAGAATGCCCCTGGGTTCAATCCCCAGTACCGCAATAAATAAATAAATAAATAAATAAATAAAATAAAAAATAAAAAGCACTGAGGGTATAGCTTGGAGGTAGAGTGCCCTTGGGTTCAATTTCCAGTAACAAGAACAAAAAAAAAAGAACCCACTTGCCGGTTCCTGGTTTAAGCGCCTGCGTGGGCTTCACAGGGCAGTTTGATGGAAAGCGACCACCTGGGCAGTTTCTCTTGTTGAGAACTTTAGCTTCTCCCAGCAGTGTTGTGCAGCTCTGGGGGGCAGGGCTTGCACTTCTGGTAGGTGTGCCCTGCATTTCATCCTTTTGCGTGCTCCTTGGGTGGGCCGGCTTTGGCTGGAGGAGAGGTCTGATGGGGACAGCTGAGCCTGGCAGGGGGGAGCCTGGTGCCTGTCCAGGAGGCCCCGTCCGGTATGGCCGTCACGGTGTATAGAAGAATAGCTTTTCGCTGTGCTTCTCTTGTCCCCAGGCCCTCGAGGGGCCAATCTGTCAGTGGCAACTGAGCGTGTACTCTCCAACCAGGGAGCTGAGCGAGGTCCCTAAAGTGGATTTTAATTACACGAGGTGTGTTGGTGGACTTCAGTGGGGACCAGTTTGGGGAGGAATGATTTTGCAAGCTCACACTGGCTGCCCTGTTCATCTGGGGATGGGCTGCAGTTAAGATGTGCCAAGTCGAGGGACCATAGGGGTTTCTAAAGGTATTTTTGGCTTCCATTCACAGGTTCATTCCAAGGCGTTTATTAAGTGCCTGCTGGGTGCTGGTGCTGGCCTGGCTCCGTGGCACAAGCACACTGCAGCAGTTGACAAGTGAGTGGGTGTGGGGGCCCTGCCCTGGGCCTTCTCCAGGGGGCAGGAACTGGGGAGCTCAACAGGAACAGAACTTAGAAGCCATGTAGAGAACAGACCTTGGAGCCAGGCGTGGTGGCTCATGCCTGGGATACCAGTACTTGGGAGGCTGAGATAGGAAGATAGCAGGTTTGAGGCCAGCCTCAGCAACTTAGTGAGAACCTCGGCAACTTAGCAAGACCCTGTTTAAAAATAACAAATAAAATAGGGATTGGGGTGTAGAATGCCCCTGGGTTCAATCCCCAGTACCACGAAACAAAACAAAAAACAGACTTTGGGTGTCCAACTCAACTGCCCCCTGTTGGATTTACATCATTGATGTGGGATTGTGCTTCCTGATTTAGCATCCTTCTTTCCCATAATTTCCTTTATTCCTTTAAAGGTGCACAGGAGATTTATAAACAGCAATAAGAAGGAACATTTCCCTTTAAAGAATATATATCTATTTTGTGGTACTGGGGATTGAACCCAGGGGCATTCTACCTTCAAGCAACACCCCCAGCCCTTTTTTATTTTTATTTTTTTTCTTAGGAACAGGGTCTCGCTAAGTTATTGCGCACTGTCCTCGAACCTGTGATCCTCCTATCTCAGTCTCCCAAATACTGGGATTACCGGGAGAATCTTCTTAAACTGTGTAACCCTTCACATGTTTTTAAGTTAACATCTAAAATGTTCTGTTACAAGGTTACTTGGTTCTAAAAGGGAGTAATTGCTGGCCTATTGTAAAAGGCGTTTTAACTGCTATGTCTCTCTTTTAAACATAGCCAACAAAATACAAATTCATAGCGACTAGGCCCTCAGCAGCCATTTAGAACAAGAAGCTATGGAGAAAAGAGCTCTGACAGTTGAACTTTTGCACTGTTCCTTTTTTTTTGTTGTTATTGTTGTTTGTTTTGCATGTGTGTATGTATGGGGTGAGTACTGGTGATTGAACCCAGGGATGTTCTACTTCTGAGCTACACCCCCAGCCCTATTTTATTTTTATTTTGGAACAGTCTCACTAAGTTGCTGAGGCTGGCCTCGAACCTGTTATCCTCTTGTCTCAGCCTCCTAAGTACTGGGATTAGAGGCATGCGCCACAGTGCCTGGCTTATTTAAAGCATTTTAATAAAATAATTTTAGTGAAGCCAACCCTAAAGCTATTGTCTACAAGTTAAGAACCAGACATTTGTTAATGCTCCACAGGAGACACAACCTTGTGATTCCCCTTGAGAGGACCCCAGCTCCATCCCCAAGTGTCACGTTGTATTTGGGAATCATTCCCTGCTTTGCTTTGTGATCTTTCTGCTCATGTATGCATCCCTGAATACCTTGGTGTCAGAAGCGGTCTGTGCTGAGCTGGGTGTGGTGGTGCACGCCTGTAATCCCAGCACTTGGGAGGCTGAGACAGGAGGATCACATGTTTGAGGCCAGCCTCAGTAACTTAGTGAGTCCCTGTTTCATTAAAAAAAAGGGGGGGATAGGAATATCCCTTGGAGGTAGAATGGCCCTAGATTCAGTCCCCAGTATAAAAAAAAATATATATATATATTTATGGTCTCTGTTGTGGTATAAGACACTTTGCTTCTCTGACACACTGAGGAGTACAAGGAGCAGCAGGAAAGGGTGTGGAAGATTATGGAAGAATTTTTTTTTTTTTTGAGGTACTGGGGATTGAACCCAGGGCATTCTACCTCCAAACTACACCCCCAACCCTATTTTTTATTCTTTATTTTGAACAGGGTCTCACTAAGTTGCGGAGGACCTCACTAAGTGACTGAGGCTGGCCGCTAACCTGCGATCCTCCTGTCTCAGCCTCCCAAGTACTGGGGTTACAAGTGTGCGCCACCACGCCCAACTTTGTGGAAGAATCTTCTACTAGGTCCTATGGCCTGCTGAGGGGAAGGAGTTCTGAACAAGGACCGTGGATGGAAACAAAAAGATATATATCAGAATCACACATATTTATTTCTTTTTTCTTGCTTTATCATCAAGTAAAATACTGAAAACTAGAGCTGGGTGTGGTGGCACATTCCTGTAATCCCAGTACTTGGGAAGCTGAGACAGGAGGATTACAGGTTCAAGCCCAACCCCAGCAACTTAGCGAGGCCCTCAGCAACTTAGTGAGACCCTGTTTCCAAATAAATAAAATAGGACTGAGAGTGTAGCTCAGAGGTAGAATGCCCCTGGGTTCAATCCTCAGTACCACAGGAGGGGGGCGGGAGAAAAGAAAAGAAAGAAAGAAAATTAGTGGTGATAGGAAACTTTCTTGCCTTGTTCCCAATTTCAGAGAACACATTTAGGTTTTCACCAGGAAGTATGTTTGCTTTAAGCTTATTTTGTCTTTGTTTTGTGCAGGTTCCTCCTGTCAGGTCCCGTGTCATCTGAGTTGCTGCTGGTCTTTAGTTGACAGTAGATGTTGGATTTCATCAGTTGCTTCTTCTACCTCTACAATTTTCTTTGCTCTCCTAGTGTGTGGGGTTACGTTCATCAATTTCCCAATGTTAAGTCAATGACAGGGTAAAGGTGGACGGTATGTCACCATATTGTATTTTATCTTCTGGAAGCCTCCTTTCTGCCGTGCGATGTGTAATCCTGAGGTTGGCAAAGTCGTGTGCTGGTCTTTCTGGTGCTGTGTGGCCTTTGTGAGGTCTAACCTCTGGTTTCAGTGCTGAGCCTGTGGTCTGTCAAGGCCACGCTGTCTTCAAATTCTGCAATTCCAGTGCCCTTGAATTCGCCTGGACCCTTCAGGTCATGAGTGTCTGTTTTAGTCAGCTTTTTCATCACTGTGACCGAGATACCTGACAAGAACTACTGAGAGGAGGAAAGGCTTATTTGGGCTCACGGTTTCAGAGGTTAGTCCATGGCTTGCTGGCTCCATGGCAAAAATATCATGGCGTGGGACGCGGCGGAGGAAAGCTGATCATCTTATGGGGGGAAGGGACCAGGGACAGATAGAGTCCCCAAGGCCGTGCCCCCCGTGTCCCACCTCCTCCAGCCACACCCTATCTTCCTACAGTTACCACCCAGTAAGCACATTCAAATTATTAATCTATCAATGGATTTATCCACGGATGAGGTCAGAGCCCTGATTTAGTTATTTCACCTCTGGATATTGTTGCATTACCAACACATGAGCCTTTTTGTGGGATCCCCCCATATTCAAACCATAGTAGTGTCAGAGATGCACTGGGGCTGGAAGATGGAGAATTCTATTTTCTCATTTGATTGGACTTTTATATATTTACATATTTATCCCACACAGAATAATCCTCACCCACATGTTCTGGGCTTGACTTCATGTACCAGCAACTGGGTATTTATGGGGTACTAACAAATGTGTACACACACATATTCTGCCAGGACCTTTGCATATTAACCATTTACTTTCACAACAACCATAGAAGGCCAATATTAATCGTCCCATGTTGCAGATGAGGAAACTGAGGTCCAGAGCTGTTGGGCTGCTCACCCAAGGCCGTGGCTGTTAAGAGGCAGAGCTGAGTTGTCACCTGGCTCTGAGGACTCCAGGCCGGATGTCTTGGCTGGAGCGTGGTGGGCTGTGCTGGGTTCTGGCACTGCTGTGCTGCCCCCAGGCCTGGCTCTGCCACTGAAACTTGGTTTCAGCGTGACTTCCACTTGCGTGTGAGGGTTCCACAGCTGGAAGAGGAGCGGCCTGGCAGCTGGAAGTCTCCAGTCAGGATGAGAGCGGAAGACAGAGTGGGTGGTGAGATGCAGGCCTGGCCAGGTGACCGGGGCCCTGGATGGCAGGTGTCCCCTTCTGATCAGCAGGAAATTGGGGCCTTGGGAATTGGTGAGGGGCTAGTGGTGGGCAGGGAACAGGGCTGAGGGTCCAGATCCTTGGCCCCATCCTTTGCCTGCAGACTCACTGGGGTGCTTCTCGAAGTTCCCAGGACTAGAGGAATGGCTCCAGTGCCGTGGGACGCAAACCTCCGCAGGCCATGAAGTGTGGGTTCTTCAGCCTTGTTTCCCTGCAGTTCTACTAGGTCTCCTCCAAATTGGTGGCCCCGCTGACCCGGCTAGTGGAATGGAGGTTTGCGGGAAACCTTGAACCTGGTGGATGTGATTTTCTCTGAGAGAGGGTGTGGAGTATTTACCAAATTCTTTTTTCTTTTTCTTTTTGGTACTGGGGATTAAACCCAGGGGCATTCTACCTCTGAGCTACACTCCATGCTCAGCTTATTTTTTATTTTGAACAGAGTCTTGCTAAGGAGCTGAGGCTGGCCTCGAACCTGTGATCCTCTTGTTTCAGCCTCCCAACTACTGAGATTACAGGCATGTGCCACCATGTCCGACTTTGCTGAATTCTTAAAGGGTCAGGTTCCCTGTGTATAAAGTCATCCAGGAAAATGGTCTGCCCAGCAGCCATTGCACAGGGATGCAGGGAAAACCGCCTGCCCACACCCAGCATTGGCTCTGGCCTCAGACTCAGTCATCCCTGTGACTGTCATCCCCCCTGCCATTAGACACTTGTCAACTCCAGGCCAGCTGTCCCGGGGTGAGGGGCTGGACTGACTCCCATGGGAAGGCCAGCAAGGGAAATGGCCCAGGGCAGAGGGCGAAGTGTGCATCCATATGATGGGCAGAGGAACAGCAAGGAGTGGCCAGCAGGTGTGACCCTGACCCCCGCAGGCACCCCTGAGTGGTGCCACATGCCTGCAGTTGCCCACGGGGCAGAGTGGGGGAAGCAGGGACTGAGATTTGTACCAGGAAGGCAGACAGGTGGAACTGACATCCTGGGGTCTTGGCCATGAGGCTCGAGCTCCAGGTGACCAGAGGTCAGGGTTCCTGCAGGTAGGCACCTGCTGTACCCTGCCCTTCGCTGTCAACATGGTTATGTGGTCATCATCATTGTCCTATTTTTATTTTTTATTTTTGGTGGTACTGGGGATTGAACCCAGGGGCTATACCTCTAGCCCTATTTTACTTTTATTTTGAAACAGAGTCTCATAGGTTGATGAGAGTCTCACTACTTGCTGAGGCTGTCCCCAAACCTGCGATCCTCCTGTCTCAGCCTCCCAGGTACTGGCATTACAGGTGTGTGCCACCACGCCGGCTTATTTATTTATTTTGGTACTGGGGATTGAACCCAGGAGCATTCTTCCTCTGAGCTACACCACCAGCCGTTTAAAAAAAATATTTTTAAATTTTAAAATGGGGTCTCACTAAGTTGCCCAGGCTGGCCTCAAACCTGTGATCCTCCTATCTCAGCCTCCCAAGTACTGGGATTACAGGTGTGCGGTGGTTGTCCTTATTAATCGTCGTCTGTGAGCAGTGCTGCTCACTGTGCTCTGCCCATGCCTTCCAGGTGCCAGGTGCAGTGCAAGGGAGCAGTCTGCTGCATCTGCTTGCTTCTGTCCTTACAACAACTTTAGGGAGAGGATTATTATGGCCTCTGTTTTATAGGCAAGGAGAACAGACCAGGGGCGTCAAGCAACTTGTCTGAGGCTGCACAGCTTTGAGGGGCAGCACTGGGTTTGGCCCATTCACTCTGCCTCTCAGTTTTCTGACACCTCCCAAAGCTGGCCCACTCTGACCTCCTCCTACCCCCAGCAGCCAGCTTGTGGTGTGTGTGTGTGTGTGTGTGTGTGTGTGTGTGTGTGTTACTGGGGATTGAACCCAGGGGCACTCTACCTCTGAGCTATGTCCCCAACCCTATTTTACTTTTTAATTTGAAACAGGGTTCTTCTTAGTTGCTGAGGGCTTTCACACACTGACCTCTGTGGCTTTCTGTGCCCACTGGTTCCTATAATTGTCACAGCTGGGGACATAGACACAGGGAGCTGCACTGTACCTTGGGGAGTGTGGCACGGTGACACCTGTTCCAAGGCACAAGGGAGAGGGGCAGACAGGCAGATGGACTGTCAGGGTCCTCTGCCCCGGGGCAGCTTTGCCCTGATGGTGGACATGCCTCTTGATGTCACCACAAGCCAGCCGGGGAGGTGCCAGCCACCTGGGTTCATGTGCTCTAGCTCTTGGGCCAGGACGGAGGCTGGGGTAAGGAACCATTCTGGGTGGGGCAGGAGGGGACCCAGTTGGGCCTCCTCTGCCCATACTGGCACCAGTGAGAGCCGTGTCCATGTGGTGGCCAGGGACACAGTGAGGGTCACAGCTGGTGGGGGACATGGGCGCTGTGCACAGTGTTGTCACAGTACTTGTGAACTTGCCCCTAGCAGCTCTGTTTCTCAGATGAGGAAACTGAGCTAGCAGTGCCATATCTGATTTGGATTCAGTTTCCCAGCTTCAGAGCCCATGAAGCTCCTCCCCTCTCTGTATTGAACTCCAGAAAACCCTAGAGCACCATGTCTCCGTCCCCAGGGCGCCCGCTCAGAGCCGGCCTGCCGTTGGACCTGAGGAAGGAGGCTTCTCTAGTCTGGGAGGCGGTGGCTGCCAATACGTCTTTGGGATTTTGTGTTCCAGCACTGGGGGGAGGCCTGGGGCCCCAGCTTCATCTGCTGGGGATGGACGGTGGAGCTGGCATGGAGACCCTCCCTGAACCCCATGCGAACCAGGCACCTGTCAGATCCTGCCCTGCTCCTGTGCCTTGCTGTCTGGGTGCTAACATGACATCTGACCCAGAATCCATAACTCTGCCGGGTCAACTGGGACCGGTCCTGCGAGGGGCATGCTGGCCGGGTGAGGGCTTAGTGGGCAGAGGCCAGCTCGGCCAGTGGCTTCCAACTGGGAATTGGGCCCAGACAGCAGGACTCCAGATTTTTCCAGAGAAGGCGGAAGTATGGATTTTCTGTGAACTATCAATTTTTTCGTTTGACTTTATTTATTTATTTTTGCGGTACCCGGGATTGAACCCAGGGGCGTTCTACTTCCGAGCTACACCCCCGGCCCTATTTTTTATACTTTATTTAGAAACCGGGTCTCACGAAGTTGCAGAGGGCCTCACTAAGTAGCTGAGGCTGGCCGCGAACCTGGATCCTCCGGTCTCCGCCTCCCAGGTACTGGGATTACAAGCGTGCGCCACCACGCCCGGCCCGGCCCTATTTTTTATCCTTTATTTTGAAACCGGGTCTCATGAAGTTGCGGAGGGCCTCACTAAGTACCTGAGGCTGGCTGCAAACCTGGATGCTCCGGTCTCCACCTCCCAAGTACTGGGATTACAAGCGTGCACCACCACGCCCAGCTTTTTTGACTTTATTTTATTTTTTCAAAAAAAATTTTTTGGAGCTGGACGTGGTGGTGCCTGCTTGTAATCCCAGTACTTGGGAGGCTGAGACAGGAGGATCGCAGGTTTGAGGCCAGCTTCAGCTACTTAGTGAGGCCCTCTGCAACTTAGTGAGACCCTGTTTCAAAATAAAGAATAAAAAAATAGGGCTGGTGGTGTAGCTCGGAGGTAGAATGCCCCTGGGTTCAATCCCCAGTACCGCAAAAAAAAAGAAAAAAAATTTTTTTGGTACTGGGGACTGAATTCAGGGCATTCTATTTCTGAGCTACATCCCTAACCGTTTTTATTTATTATTTTGAAACACAGTCTTGCTAAGTTGCTGGGAGTCTCCCTAAGTTTCTGAGGCTGGCCTCGAACCTATG
>PVJS01007906.1:0-11890 GCA_004027185.1 Glis glis
CGAAAAAAAAAAAAAAAAAAAAAAAAGAAATCCAGAGGGTGCTATTGAGGGTTAGAAAGCTCAGAATTAGATCTATGGGATGGAATCTATCTGCTAATGTGAAAAAAGAATGCCAAAAAAAAAGTGAAATAAAAAGAGCAAGTTGCAGAACAGTGTATGTACATGGGCTCATTTGTGTGCATAAAAGGATAAGCAGATGTATGCTCCTATTTACAGAAAGCATTTCTGGAAGGATATCCAGCTACCTCCAGAGAATGGAAATTAAGGGTCAAAGCAAAGAACTTTTTGTTTTTGTTTGTATTTTTGTTTTAAAAATAGTTTAACATTTAAATCTATTTTTCTTTATAACAAAGTTATAGTCACAGAGATAATCAGTGAATGATACATTTTTAAAGGCCAAAGTAGTTAACTCTTTCCTGTGGGCTATTACTCATGTCTGATCTTACGTGATTATTGGTATATTCCATATCCTATAACCATGACTCTTCTGTACTCTAATAAAATGCTTAAAATATACTTAAGGAAAGTAGTCTAAAGGAAGTAGAATTTAAATCAATATAATGGAGAGGAGGTCAGGTATGGTGACGCATGCTTATAATCCCAGCTACTCTGGAGGCTAAGATAGGAGGATTACAAGTTCAAGGCTAGCCTGGACATCACAGTGAGACACTGTCTTAAAATAAAAAATAAAAAAGGGCTGTAGGTGTAACTCAGTAGTAGAGCAGCCCTGGGTTCTCTCCCCAGTACTGAAAAAAAAAAACAACAACAACAAAAAGAGGACAAGGAAGTATATTCTTCATACAGGCAGGGAGGAGGGAAAGCAGGGAGCAGGCATGCAAGGATTGCGGTGGGAAAGAGCCACGGTAAAGGGATGATGGGGGATGGGCCCTATAAGAAGCTCAGGCCAGGTCCCTGGGGACTGGAAGTGGCTGGAGTCTTAGTACACCGCTTTGGTTCTCCCGAGGGCGCCACACACTTATTGAGCACCCATCACGTGGCAGGCACTGTCTACTCTTGAGGCACAAAGATGAATAAGAAACAGTCATCGAGGTCCAGGAACCAGGTGAGACAGGGGTGGCCTCATGTGGCACGAGGAACGCAAGATTTAGATCAAAAGGATTGGCTCCATCACTTCCTGGTGTAAACTTGGCAAGCTTCATAACCACTCTGGACTCCCTGGTCCTTCCTCTACAAAATGTGGAGATAAAATCTACCTTGTCATGAGAATAAAATGACTAGGATAACCTGTCTGGACCCAGAAAGTCATCAACAATGCTGGTTCCCTTCCTATCATACTCTGCCCCATTCCTGAGCCCAATCAACTGGGAGACAACATGTTTTCCTTGTTTACCCTTTCTCCACAAGTTCAACACAGAACAGAGCACCTGTACTCGGGAGGAGAAGGGGTCAGCGCTGGCAGGCCATTCATGGAGCCGGGGAGGGGGCTCAGAGGCAATGCCGAAGAACTTGGGCAACAGAGAGCTATTCGAGGTTCAAGGACAAGAGGCAGGGACATGGCTCAGTCAGACCTGCATTTTAGGAAGATAAGAAGTACTAGCAGGAAGGATAAACCAGGAGGGCAGAAGTCAGATGCTGGAAACCAGTTTGCGAGCCCCTCCTAGCCTCACCTAATCGCCTCTAAATTCCTATAGTGCAAACAGTTTATTGAACTTATCCAAGCATCTCATTACACATGGTCATGTCCTGCTGTTTTATATGCACATGTTCTTCTCCAGAACCACATCTCTGAGACTCCAGAGGCCAGGAAGCCGGCCAGAGGCTTCCTTCGGATTTCTCAAGGTGCTAAGCACAGTCATCAGGCACTTCTGATTGAAAATGCACTGGGAAGAAGGTGCTGGGAGAAGGGTGATGCTACTGGTGGAACTGAAAGCGGGAAATCAGTCCTGTTCCGGTGGCCAGGCTCACTTGTGTTCTCTTTCCCTGCTCCACAGCTTAACCACCCGTGTGCTATGAGAAGCCTGACTCTACCCTTCACCAGCAAGCCCATCAGCAGAAAGGAGACCATGGTCTGGCCTGGACCCTCATTTGGGCTACGCTTCTCAAGAGGCCCTGAAGTACCAGCTCCTCAGACTCACAGCACAGCCATGGCCTCTCGCCATGTTTGCTTTTTTTTTTTTTTAATAAGAATAAATTGCAGGGCAGAAGGGAAGAAATTTCCAGTAACTTTGATACTTTTCCCACCACCACTCTTTTCATGCTTGACTGTGGAGTGGGGGAGCAGTCCATCAACACGTTAGCTGCCTGCAGGGGCAAGAGAACAGCCAGAGACCTTTCTGTCAGCCTCTGAAATTCGGGGGTCCTGGTTGTGTACACACAGGAGCCCCCAGCTGCTGATGAGCAGTTGTATCATCCCTAAAGAAAAGGGAGACAGTAAAACACCATGTCCCTGAATGCCCCTTTCTGTTCCCCAAAACCTAGCCAAGTTAAGGGAACAATGAGAGCAAACTTGGGCCAGAAAGTGCAGATACGATTTATCTTGAAGGCCACTGGCTTCCTCTCATGCACGCTGGGAACCAGGACAAGCTGGTGCTACCTGCAGAAAGTTACTTTCTTGCACGTAGGCCAGGACAGTTGCTCCTTGGGATGCTGGTCATACAAGCACACTGAGAAAACTGATACTGGCGATGTCCCTGCTTCTGCAGCCCAACATAAAACCCCCCTCGGAGTGGGGACAAGTGTGGAACTGAGGGCATTGTGGAGAAGATACTTGTCACTCATCTGGCTGGCCACCACTGGATAAAACACCCTGAGGGAGAGGAGGTGCTCCTTGGCAAAACATTGTGAGGGATGGAGGTGCTCTGTGTAAGTCTGTTGCCATTGAACTCTGCTTGGAGCAGACACTGATCTCCTGTAAGATTTCCCCCAACAAACCATATGTCTTGCATGCTGTCTCTGGGAACTTACTTTAACATTTCTGCAACCTGCCCCACTGCCCTGGCACAACAGGGCTGTGGATGAGACAGCGGTGGTGCAGCCCTGTGGACTCATCTTCCCATCCTCCTTACATCCTGCACTGGGGAGGTCCTCCTGGGCACAGCAGTGGACAGCAGAGCCCCACAAGCAAACAGCACCTCTCTATCATGCCATTCAGGCCTAGCCATGATTTCTTATGGGAAGAGACCCACGCAGGCCTTGGAAGTGTGCTTAGGGCCACGTGGCAAAAATTCCTGGGTGTCCCACACATGGGGGACAGATTGACTTCAGTGGACATAATTTTGGGCAGATATATCCCCTTCCCTATGGAGATAGTGCAGCTGGATAAAGGAACAGCTATTTCCAGAATGTGGGCTCAGGGCAGGGACTCTGGTTGCCTGGGTCTAAAGGTGGCACTAATGAGATAAGGGGCTAAAGTTTTATGAATTTCTGGAAATATGATCTTCTTAAGTTTTGGGTTGGCAGAAAAAGAAACAAAGAAGGAAGGAAGGAAGGGAGGAAGGAAGGAAGGAAGGAAGGAAGGAAGGAAGGGAGGAAGACATAGCTTTGGTCTAATCTGTAGACCCTGACTGGATAGCAGTTGTTCTGTAAAGACTGAATGCCTGAAATGGGGAGAATCACTGCAGGTATGGGGAGAGGTGCAGGCGTAGAGGGGACCCGCACCAACGACCAGGCCCAGCAGGTACCTGCAATAGGAGCACAGCCTTATAACTGGCAATCCTGCTCACAGCTGTGATGCTCCGGGTCAACAGCACCTCACTTGTTACTTCTGTGAGGGCACCAGGACAGGAATGTTCCTGTTTCACCTTCGTCTTTGGTATCAAAACAACCAGCTTCCTCATCCATCACTGAGGTGGCCCCTCCCTGATGCAAACATGGCTTTGGGCTTTTTTTCTCCAGTAACAGCACACATTTGCCACATACTAGTTTACAGAACTCTTCCTCTTTTTACAGCCTGTTCTTCAAGTTAGCTTGACACTCTGAACCTCTGTCTCTCCGTAAGAGTCTCCCTTCTGTATACCCTGTATGCCAGTGTACTGCTAAGGTGCTCTGGGTTAATCTTGGTCAGATGGAAAGTCGTAAAGTAGCCCTTCATAAGGAACACACAGACTACACATGGAATTTATGGAGAAAAAGATTACATCAATATAAGCTGAATAAAATGGTCACATAGAGAGTGCTATATTTAAAGAATTCTGCATCAACACTGCTACAGTTTGGATCTTGAATGTCCCCCAAAGGTCCATGTGTTGAAAGCTTGGTCTCTAGCTGGTGGCACTATTGGGAGGTGGTGGGAACGTAGGAGGCGAACCCAGTGGGATCGGGGCCTAATGCCTTTGCAGGGGATATGAGGCCCCTGGTCCCTTCATGATTCTCTCTTGCTTCCCATCTACCATGAAGTGAGCAGTTTATTCCACCACACTCCCCACCATGATGTGCTGCCTCATCACAGGCCCAAAGCAACAGGGCCAAGCAACTGTGGACTGCAATCATGAGCCAAAAGAAATCTTTCCTCCTTATACATTGATTTAACTCAGGTATTTTGTTACAGTAACAGAAAGCTGACTAATACAACATTGTGAATGCATTAAATGACACTGAATTATTCCCTTTAAAATGGTTAAATTTATGTTAATGTGAATTCTGACTCATTAAGGACAACACTGAAATACTACCCTTTTTGACTTGAAGTACATTTACTACTTACTAGTTTTTGTTTTTATCGCATCCCCATGGGCCAGAAATAGCCAGCTGCTTTTTTCTTAGATGAGGAAACCTTAGATTCATAGAAGGTCTAAGAGCTTGGGTGTGCTGACCTCTGGGCCAGTGCTCGTCACACAAAGGTTCCAAATTGCACAACTCAGGGATATGGTTCCTTCCTGACTGAAGAGCAGCAATGAAAGCAGAGGCACCATTAGTTATGAGGATGCTGAGCCATCTCTTCTCCACATTTTTCTAAATCAAGAAAAGGGTTTGTCTCTCAGAAGCAATATGGTAAGAGGGTAAGGATACAGATAAGATCAGGTAAGTTTTGCAGTCTAAGGCATTTCTTAAATGTTTATTTTTAATTTTTAATGTGCATAATTCAGTGTCTTATAAGTATATCCACAAAGTTGTACAACCACCACCTCTATCTAACTTCAGAACATTTTCATTATCCAAAAGAGAAACCTGGTACCCATTAGCAGTCACTCCCCATCTCTCTCTCCCCACTGACCCTGCCAACCACTAATCTTCTTTGTCTTGGTAGACATCCCCATTCTGGACAGGTAATATAAATGGAGTCCTGCAGTCATGGTGCTTTGTGGCTGGCCTCCCGCACTTAACATAAAGCTTTCAAGGTTCCTCCATGCTGCAGCATGATCAGTACTGCGTTCCTTTTCATGGCCATCTAAGCCATGAATGCCCAGGGGCTCTTCCTGGCACTTCTTTCCTCCTGCCTGCTGTGGAGATGGGAGGATGGGGACCAGGTTCAGGGCAACAGAAAAGAGCCCTCTTGCTGGCAGAGCCCACAAACACTCCCAGCAATCCCCCACAGTCTTCTTCAGGTAAAAGATACAAAGACTATTAAGGTCAGGTCTATTAGCAACAGAGTCCACTGGACAGATCTGTGCCTAGCATGCCATTCTGTACAGTCCCAATCCATTTTCAAGGCGGCAGCCCCAGTACACTCTACAGATGACCACATGGCCAAACCTGCCACCTGCATGAAGGTCAGGCCCAGTGTCATCCAAGAAGAGTCACTTGACCCCTTCCTTCTGCGGGGTTCAGGAGCCCATTCTTGCATTATAGAGTCATAATGCAACTTACAAATTCCTCTCACTTTCCTCGTCTTTTGCTAGTATTCACATCAAAGCCCATTAGGTTCTAACACATTTCCTGGGTGGGTCTCCCGTGATTAATCCCAGGACAAATGCTGCTTATTACCCTCCCCAGTGCCCATGAGCATCTCCACGTCAGGCTGATTTGATGTCCAGCAGCTTACTAAAAGCCCTTCTGTCTGGGCATAATGTGAGATATTCTTATAACTGTTCCTCATAGTTCCCTTCTTCTCCTCCTATTTCTCACAAAGTAGACAAGGAATTGTCATGGCTGTGTGCAGAAGAAGAAATGGAGGCCCAGGAAGAGCAAGAGACAAGATTCATCAGCAAAAGGTGATAGAACTAAAACAATGGGTCCTATCTCTCATCTCACTACTCTGGGTGGATGCAAGAGATCAGCTAACCAAACTTTCCAGCAGAAAGGCAAGAGAAGAACAACAGCCAACTCTCAATTGTCCAGATGTGGGGGCACTCTATCTATCTATCTATCTATCTATCTATCTATCTATCTATCATCTATCTATTTGTACTGGGGGTTGAACCCAGGGACATTCTACCTCTGAGCTACCCCCCCCAGACCTTTTTTATTTTGAAACAGGGTCTTGCTAAGTTGCTGATGCTGCCCTTGAACCTGTGATCCTCCTGTCTCAGACTCCCAAGTACTGGAATTATGGGCATGTACCACCATGTTGACTACAAGGGTAGTTTACAACCAACTGAATTGTCCAAATGCAGAGGACACATATTTAAACCCCAGATGTATTCTTCCTGCCACCAGGCTATGTCTTCCATAATTTGGCAGCATGGACCCAGAATGCAAACTACACCAACAGCAAACTATCTCACAACAATCAACTTGCATGTCCCTCTCTATTCCCAAGTTCTCCAGCATAGACCAAAGCCCACCATAAAGAAACAAAGTGGTACATATTCCATTTATATGAAAGTTCAAGAGAAAACCAGGCCTGCTACCATCTCCAGTCCACTGAGGAAAAAGTTTGGGAGGAGTGCCCGACCCCACCCCATCCTCCCCCAGCCTCCACATGCTTCTTACCCTCCCTTCAAACTTGGCGGTGGCTCCTTCTTTGACGCAGAGGTTCCGCGGGGGCAGAACAAAAGCAGGGGCCTCGGCCAGGGGCACAGAGTTGACCCTCGAGGGAGCCACACTGAGGGAGGCTTTGGAGACATGTGACGAGGAAGCCAGCTTCACATCCCCCATGTCTGTAGAAAGGAAGGAAGAAAATGGGTCAGACCAGGGAAGGCACAGTGCTGTCCTCCCTCCAGGGGTCTGCATTCCCAGCCTGGGGAGCAGGTGCCCGCTAGGTCACTGTCCACCTGTGGCTCCTCTCTGGGCACGAGAGGCTCTGTGGTGTCCAGGTGCCAAGACAAGGCAGAGCCTGTGCTAGACCCCAGCTCCCAGCCAGGCCCAGTGCCCTCCATCTGTCCCCTGTCCCCACCTTCTAGGAAAGTGCAGCTGGGACAAGAGCAGAGAAACCGGATGGCTCAGAGGCTTCTCACAGGCATCTGGAGTCTGGATACAAGTCCCTGATGCTCAGAATCAGTGTCTACACGCAGCACTTATGGCAGAAGGTCAAAGCTGGTTTTACCTGAACTGTGATTGCTTATGGGCTACAGAAAAATGGGGCCCATTCTCCACGAAAGGAAGGAGTCTGGGATTAACCTGGAAAGGACCCTGGGTGAGGTGAGACGAGGAGTAAGATGGTAGAGAAAGAAGGGAAGGAGGCTGACTAGGGACTAGACTGTGAAGAAAGGCCCAAGGTCACAGGACATCAGAGAAGGGAGGCACTTTAAGATGATCCAAGCTGACTCCATTTATAACTGAGGCCCAGAGAGGGTGAGTCACTTGCCGAAGGAGACAGAGCAAAATGATGCCATCATTGTCAAGAACACCTCAAGCACAGACTCTTGGTCCAGGCCTAGGTGGGATGAGAGATGTGGCCGGGGCTGGCGAGGTTAGCTGGGATGAAGGGCCAGTGTGAGAAGTACTTTAGGGCTGCCCATTGAAGCCCTGTTCAGCTCTTTTGGGATATCTAATTATTCTCAACTTTAAAAATGTTCCATGGTAAAACTTGGAAAATACCAATGTGCACTTACTATACATCAGGAATTTTACTAAGTTTATGGGAACTTTCACTACTTTAAAAACAATAAACAGTCTATTTGCTTCTTATACCACCGTGAGACAGATAATCTGTTCTGAACCCTTTATGGAGTACTTGACACATGATCTCATTTGAAATTTTTTTATTTTATTTTTTATTGACACATAATAATTGTGTGTATTTTCAGGGTATGATGTGATATTTCGATACATGTATATACTGTATTATGATCAAATCAGGAGAGTCAGCATATCCATCACCTTAAATATTTGTCATTTCTTTGTGGTGATAACACTCAAAATCCTTTGACCAGCTATTTGGAAATATGCATTATTGTTAGTTATAGATCCCCTTACTGTACAATAGGACACCAGACCTTATTCCTCCTATCTAACTGTAATAACCCATGAAATAGGTATTTTTCAAATGAGGAAGCTGAGGTCAGACAGGTGGAATAGCTTGTCCCTATATACAGCTGGGTGGCAGAAGTGGGGGTCAGATGCAGATTTATCAGGTTCTAGGCTCTTTTGGTCATGCCACAAAGCCCAAAGGAGAAAAATGTGGGAATATCCACAATTCTATTACACAGAAGGGTGGGGTATCTCCCTCCAATTTTGTTTTGGTGAATATAGAAAAATACAAATTTTACATGGTTGAGAGCTATTGCTATTTCCTATTTTTTTCTCACGTTTTTTCTTAAAACAAAGGGTAGAAGCCGCTTTTGAGAAATCTGAATTAAAATATTCCATCATGTGGGTATATGACTATCTCCCTATTGCTGGCCATTGGATGGTTTCTAAATCTTTTATGGTAACAGACCCTGCGATGAGCCTTTTTGTGCCTAAATCTATGTCTGAGTTCCTGATGATTTCCTTGGAACTGACTTGGAGTGGAATTAGTAGTACAGACACAAACCTGACTTCTTGGTTGCAAACAACAGAAACTGATCCTGGCTCTCATCAATGGAGAAGGGGTTTATGGAAAGATGGTGGGGAATCCAAAATCCACAGGACAGGTTGGAGAACCAGCCTGGGCAAACGGGCTGCAGCTGAGAAGCTTGGGGGTCAGACTCCAGTCAAGGTCACTGGATAACCACTGTCACTACCTGGAGTACATCCCAAGTATCCCTGTTCCAGGTTCCAAGCCCAGCTGGCAGCCTTAGCAGCTGGTGCAGCTCCAGGTTGGGGACCACATGTACCCATGAAATCCCGGTGCCTGGCACATCTCAGGCATGGGACCAATATCTACTGAACAGAAGACACCACACTCCTACTATTTCCCGTTCTGTTCATTTCCTTTGGCTATTCAGTCCCATGCTATGGGTCAGGTAACTGACACAAAGGAACAGTGGTGTCTGGGGCATATACTGAGTCTGTTTATATTTAACATCTAACAAAAATAAAATAGGGCTATATCTTTCCAAATATAAATCAGAGTAACAAAGTGATTAGGTTTGTTTGTAGCGGGATACATCGTCTGCTTAGCAAACCTGGCTTTCTCTTTTGCTGATAAGGTATTAGCTTTGCAAACAAAATTCCTTTCCATGTGATAAGGCTTACAGGCTGGCTGCAGTAAGTAACAATAAAAGTAAACACTATGTAGCACTTCTATAAATCAGGAACCTTACTAAGCACTTTAAAATAATAAACAGTTCATTAGCTCCTGAAAACAACACTATGAGACAGATAATCTCATCATCCCCACTTTAGGGGTTACTAACCTGTGGCTCAGTAAGACTAAGAAATTTGTCCAAGGTCACACAATTAGTGGCGGGCAGACCCGAGTCTCTCTTCTTAACCACTGGGCCCTCTTCCCCCCTGTAACAATAGAGCTGCCCCAGGGACGGGGGGGCTGATGCTGGTATAACAAGGGAAAAAGTTGAGAGACACGTTCAATTTATATACATGTAAAATTAACATTTTTCTGTGTATCAAAACACCATTGAAAATATTCAAAGATGGATGATAATCTGGGACAAAATGTTTTCAATGAAAACAAAAGACTAGAATACTTTACATATGAGGAGAAATCAGCCCAACAGATAAATGGGCAGAGGATATGACTTCGAAAGTCCACAGAAGACAAATGACCAGAAAATAAGTGGCCCTGTTGAGCCCAAGTAATAATCCACGAGTACAAACGAAGAACAAGCTGTTCTTTTTTTAACTTACCAAACAGATGTTTAAAAAGGAGAGACAGTACACAACGCTGGTGAGACCATGTGAGATGGGCATTCTCTTGGGGCAATACAAATTGGTACAATCTTCCTGGAAAGCAGTTAGGCAAAAGATTCTAAAAAAAGCTGTCCATCTCTTTTTCCTAGGAATCTTACATTTAGAATGATATCACTGGGAAAGAATCAGAGAATCAGAGATGCAGTCCAGAATTTATATATAAGAACACTGATTACATTATTTATAGCAAAAGCTAGACATACAAAAAAAATCTGGTTAAATATCCAATGAGAATTGGTTATATACAGTGGAATACCAGGAAATTATGGGAGTACATATTTACAAAGAAAATAATGATATGAATTTAATGATACAGAAATTTTAAATTTACAAAACAACATATTATTATGGAAAATTTCAAACATACAAGCAGAAAATTCCAAACATACAAGCAGAAAGAATGATAAAATGAGTACCTCCGATACCTACTTTCTAGATTCAACAATTAACATCTTACCATATATAAATTATTGAGTGTTGTGTGTTTGTAAAGCCATTTCAAAGTAGTCATTATATGATTTTTTTAGTTGACACAATAATTGCACATACTTACAGGTACGATGTGATAATTCAGTGCATGTGTACAATGTGTAATCATCAAATTTAAGTAATTAGCATGTCTACCTCCTTAAACAGTTATCATTTCTTTGCATTGGGAACTTTGGACTGCCTCTCTTCTAGTTCTTTGTAAAGCATATAATAAATTGTTGTAGACTATAGTTGCCCTGAGATGCTATAGAATGCTAGAACTTATCCCACCTCCCTAACTGTATTTGGGCACCTGCTATAGCTTAGACCTGGAATGTCCCCCAAAGGCATGTGTTAAAGGCTTAGTCACCAGTCTGTGGCACTAATTGGGAGGTGGGGCCGAGGGGAAGGAAGTCAGTTCACTGGGGGTATGCTCTTGAAGGGGACACTGGGACCCCAGCCCTCCTCTCGTGCTCTGCTTCCTGCCTCCATAGAGAAGCAGCTCTACTTTGCCACAGCCTGAGGCCCACTGGCAGCTTCCTGCAGCTTCACTCCACGAACAAGGAGTCCATGGTCAGCGTCTCACTGGGCACAGCTCTCACTCAGTCCTAACCACCCTGCAGGTAGTTCTGATTGTCCGTTTCACAAATGAGGACAGAGAGGCTCCGAAAACCAGCTCTGCTTGCCCAAGGTCACAGAGCTAAGAAGTGGAACCCAAACCAAGGTCTGACTGCAAAGTCATACTCTGCTGGCTTGCTGGAGGCTCCTGAGGCCCAGACCAGGCATTTCCTGCCATCCCCAGTAATGCGAGATGCAACAGGCAGAAGCCTGGGAGATGCCCAGAAAAGAGGGGCAGGAAACAGAATGCACCTCTGCTTCTGCACTCAAGCCTGGCTTTGGAAGGTAAAAGACACCCCTGCTCTCAGGGGAGCTAAAAACTAGGCCTAGCTCCCTCTCTACAACTCCTCATGATTTGAGACCCACTGAGCCCATTAAATCTCCTGAAGGCCCTGAATGCTCTCATCAAAGAGAACACAAGGCCTCAAGAACACAGAAGTCAGGCGCCATCCATCCCTAGGAAGGGGCTGGCTTCAGGTTACAAAAGGCACGGGCTTGTCAATACAGTGAGGAAACATCTAGTTCCTGTAAGGTGTCTCCGGGGGAGTGTTACTCAACCATCACACAGGCAGAACCAGAGCCCAGTCCCAAGCTGGCTGGTCACACCAAACAGCTCCACTCAGCCTCAGCCCACAGCCCCACCCACCGCCATCATCAGCACAGATTCCTG
>PVJS01007906.1:11990-45106 GCA_004027185.1 Glis glis
TAGTGAGGCCCTCCGCAACTTCGTGAGACCTGGTTTCAAAATAAAGCATAAAAAAATAGGGCCGGAGGTGTAGCGCGGAGGTAGAACGCCCCTGGGTTCAATCCTCGGTACCGCAAAAAAAAAAAAAAAATAATAAAATAAATAAATAAATAAATAAAATAAATCCAGCCAAACCATCCCTGTCTGTTCCTCTCTAATCCTTCACGGGCCTGGTGACTGCATTCCATTCTAGAACACCAGAGAGGCTGGGGATGGCTGCAATGAATCCTCCATCAGCAGAGGAGGCTGGGAGGCTGCAATCAAATGCTCACAGCCAGGGGTTCATTCAATACCAGCTAGTGCAGATCAAAGGACAGAGGAGTAGGAGAAAAACCGGGGCGGGGGCAGCGGGGACAGAAAGAGCAGTGGTCCAAGAGCCGGAAGCCTCCCTCCCATTGATGTCTGAGCCAAAGCCTACCTCCAAATAAAGTTTCCACAAGTAACTTAATTTATTAATCACTCAAAGCAGCACCGAATTAACTGGACTTTAATTTGATCAAAAGCACTTTAAATTGTCCCTTGAACCCAGAAAGGAACACTTTCAACTGTGGCCAAAACAGAGTGCAACTCCGAGGCAAAGAGACTGAGAAAAAAAGTAAAAAATCAGTGACCAAGTTATACAGCAGAATAAATTTAGAGAAACCAGTTGTGCCCTTCCCTATCCATAGTTTATAGACTTATGATGATCACTGTCTCTAAGCACCTGATGGGAGTGCAGGGCATCCTGCAAGCACCAAGCCTGCTCTGCAGGAAGGTGCTCCAAAGCGCTGGCTTCACAGTCTGCCAGGGCACCCCCAGGAGCACACCTTAGAGGCGCAAACCACTGACAGCTCTGCTCTCCCACTGAATCCCCTCTGCAATACACTCAAATCCTGACAAATTCCCTAATCACTCCTGATCCCCAAGCGAGCTGCTCCTGGGCTGTGCCAGGCTGACTTGCCAAGACGGGCCCTACCCGAGCAAAGTGGGGCAGGGCCACACACCGGGGAACAGGACACACCTTACCGAGGCCTCTTCCTCGCAGCGCTCACAGGAGGCAGGCCGCCGGGCAGCCACGCTTCACCACTGTGCTGCCAAGATTCCTGTCCAGGGTCCGGTGAGAGCCGACAGTGAACAGAGACTGGCCAGAGCCCACGGCTGGACAGAAAATGTTAAGGGGCTTTGTTTTAACTCTGCTTGCAGATGTTGCAACTTGCCTTCTGCCGGGCAGCCAACTTCACCCGGGAGGATCTGTTGTTCTAATCCGCCCAACTAGGGTGACCTTTGAAACCTCTGGCTGCCAGCTGCAGAGGCTCTCAATGGAGTCCCGGGAACTGGCGGTGGAAGCCCACCGTTTTTACTTGTTCGGAGCTGCAGATTCCAGTCTGAGTGTGGAGCAAAGGAGGACCCTGTCAAGCAGAGAACTGAACCCTCAGATGGGCACTCCCCCAACTCCACATCTGGCCTGGAACGCCACTCCAGCCCTTTGGCACATCTGGCCTGGGATTACCACCCAAGGCTCATGAGACATTTGCCTCCTGAGACCCAGCTCTTTCTTCCTTAGGCTGAAGAAGCCCTGCTTATGAGCCCTAGAATAGGAACAGATGGGTAGAGAACTCCTATGCTGTGGTTCTGGGGAGGAACTGGGCAGAGATCTGAGGCAGGTTCCACGGGTTGGGTTTGAGTGGAGCACAGCACCTCGCAGCGCTGCTCCACCCCGCAGTGCCTCAGGAGCCCTCCTACACTGCAGCAGCAAGGTGATGCACAGGCCAGACCTTCTCCTCCAGGGGACAGAGGTGTTCCCAGAGTTCCAAAGGAATTGTTCATCCTGTGCGACCCATACCAGGGGACAGACTCTGGATATCTGAGTCAGGTCGGATTCTTGAAGACCTGGGATTCTTCCAACACCCTAACTCTCTGGCTCAGCAGTTCTCAAATGTTTTTTTTTTTTTTTTATCTCAGGGCTCAGATTTATATTCTTAAAAGTCACTAAGGCCCCCAAAGAGCTTTCGTTTGTGAGTTATCACTATCAAAATTAAGTGTATTAAAAATTGGTGCAGTAGAAATTAAATGAAATATTAATTCATTTAAAAACATCAATAATAAGCCTACATGCTAACATAATTTTTTTGAGAAGACAGGGTCTTACTATGTTGCCCAGGCTGGTCTTGAAATCTAAAAATCCTCCTGTCTCAGCCTCCTGAGTAGCTGGGACTAGAGGCATGAGCCACTGTGCCAGGCAATATAAATATTTTATAAAGAAAAACATATTTTCAAAACAAAACAAGAAAAGTTTAGTAAGAAGAGTATTGTTCAGTTTTGTTTTTGTTGTTGTGGTTCTGTGGATGGAACCCACGACCTTGCTCATGGTAGGCAAGCTACACTCCTTCCTTCCTTCCTTCCTTCCTTCCTTCCTTCCTTCCTTCCTCCCTCCCTCCCTCCCTCCCTCCCTCTTGCTTTCTTGCTTTCTATCTTTCTTTTCTTTTCTTTTCTTTCTTCTGTTCTGGGGATTGGACCCAGGGGAATTCTACTCTGAGCTACACCCCCCAACACTATTTTATTTTTTATTTTGAAACAGGGTCTGGCTAAGTTACCGCACACTGGCCTCGAACCTGCAATCCTCCTATCTTATCCTCCCAAGTACTGGGATTGCAGGCATGTACCACTGGGCCTGGCTACAAATTTCTTTATTGTCTAGCTTACCAGAAGACAGCTAAATTTTCATAACTGCTTCTGCATCTACTCTATTGTGGCATCACAGTATTTGTAGCTGCTAGAAATGCCACTGTACAGAGAGAGGAGACATCATCCTATACAAAGACTAACTGGATCTCATGGCCCCTGAGAGAGTCTCAGGGACCCCCACGGGTCCCCAGGGAATGAAAAAAATATATATAGATGTGTGTGTGGGGGGGGGTATTTATGTGTGGTACTGGGGATTGAACCCAGGGGCATTCTACCTCTGAACTACAACCCCAGCCCTATTTTATTTTTTATTTTGAAACAAGGTCTCACTAAATTGTGGAGGGCCTCACTAAGTTGCTGAGGCTGGCCTTGAACCTGTGATCTTCTTGTCTCAGCCTCCGAGGTACTGGGATGACAGGCCTGGGCCACCACACCTGGCACCAGGGCATATTTTAAGAGCCCCACTTTAGACAATCCCCCAAATATTCTTGTTACCATGCACTGTCACTTCTATCCTAAAAATGCACAAGTGGAAAAGGAAAAGTGGTTTTCTATAGTTAGTGGTGTGTAGCTTTATGGGACAAGTGAGAAAGAGGGTGAATCAATATCTAATTTGATTCCATCTTTTCTTCCAGAGAGAAGGTTGAGCACTTGTGAACCAGAGACTTTCAGCCTAGGACAGATGCTGATTAAAAGTGCCTTTAAGTCCATTAAGTCCTTGGCCAAAGTGAACATACACCCAGACCCTGGAAGACCTTGCTCATGAAGTTCCAACAGTTATAGCTAACAAAGGAAGAAATTAATCAAAGAACCACCACTGTTCACCCCTGGGGAGTAAGGTGAAGTCAGACCAAAGTCTTCTTTGATAGGGTTCCCGGGAGTGGGCAACATGGCTGGAAAGCCTTGTGAATTGGACTGAACTAGGAACAATAATTTGGACGAAAATATGGAAGGGGTGTCTATTAAATCTGAGGGGCCCACTAAGTACCTAGGAACAGCTAAAGTACTAAATATTAAGTACAACCCTGAAAGAGCCCCGCAAATGGACTAGAACCTGAGAGTAAGTTAAATGAAAAACCATTTTTAAACGTCTATAATTGGGTTAAAAAAACAAATGACCAAATACAAAATAGCTGACTGGAATCACTGAGCCTGGATGGACTTCCGGCCCCCTGAGCTCAGGCTGGGCCACTGCTGGGAGTCCTCAAGTCTGCTGTGTCCTCTTCACCCTTCATATCATAGCTGGCAGTTGGGTAGTCCAGTGATTAACACCGGTCACCCAGGGGAACAGAAGCAACTCCAGTAGTTTTGCTCACTATCGTATCCCCAAAGCACATCATAAGACATGGTAAGCGCTCAATAAATCCTTGTGGAATAGATAAATGAACAGAAAGTTGGCTTATGAATTTGAAAAGCCACTTCCAAACTACAACATCATTTAATTGTGTTGTATAGGAAATCCCATGAACGTTAGAGCGAGATCATAAGGAAAGGAGCAAGCAGACAGCTCACAAGGATAACAAATCCTGTCTGGTATTTGGTTTTAGACATATGGGTGCTAGTCCCAGCTTTACACCTGGTGTATAACTCCTGCAGCCTTACACCTCTTTTCTGCCGGGTCTTCCTGTCTGTGACATGGGCACAGTCATGCCCTGCCCTGAGTTCCCTGCTGGCCTCCCTGAGTGGTTTAGATCCAGGTCCCTGGGTTCCCAAGTGAAAGCATGCAAAGCCAGCCCACGCTTGTCCCCCAGCCACCAGGCAGCCTCTCCCTCCCCATGGCTTCCTGGGACTTTCCTCTTGGAAAACACATGAGAGGAGGAGACAGGCTCCTACAGGCAGCGAGCTGCCCACGTCAGCTGGGCCACATCAGCAGAATAGCAGACCACGGGTGGGAGGGGCACGTCTGCTCAGCAGCACAACCCCGAATGCCCACATCTTTGGCAAAGAGCTATTTTAAAATTGTCTTGAAGGGGGATGCAACACACACAACACACACACACACGCGCACGCACGCACGCACGCACGCCACGCGTGCCAGAAAAGCACACCCAGAGGCCCTCACAGTGAGAATGAGCGAGGCCTGGTCTCTGGAGCTGCTCTCTTCCTGCTGGGATTCCTGCTTCATTTAGGATTTAATGAGAAGAGGCTGAGAGAAGCTTTCTGCAATAAAAGTCACTTGCAAAAGAAACCAAAGCCAGAAGCAGAACCCTGATTATAACTAAATTAGCAAAATGCACATTCTAGCAGCCATCCTAAAGTTCACACATCTCATGAACACTTATCACCCTACAGAAGTAAGTTTGGGTATCAGGTGGGTTTCTTGAACTTCTACCATCTCCAGCCCCTGCTCCCTCCACTCAGTGTTCTTTCTCACAGGACCTGCGAGATGAGCAGTGTGTGTGCCCAGGTAGGGGCAGCCACACCACCCTCTGCCCAGGAGCACAGGCAACAGACCCGGGGAAGAGGACGCCAGGCAGGGAGAACAGAGCGCTCCACAGGCAGACAGTGGCCTTCTCCACTGCTGGACTGTGTGGCCTGGGACAAGAGACAGTCTCTGAAAGCCTTAGTTTATTCATTCGCAAAAGGAGGCTACTCTTAACACCACCTCCCTGCAGGTGAGGGTCATGAGGGCCGGTGGTGTGCATCAAAAGCAAGCCAGGCAGATCTCTGGCACAGAACAGGAGGCAAAGTCTGTGACTGCTGCTATTGGTAATGTTGCTGTTTTTATTTTCTTTTATTTCTATCAGAGGCTCCAAAGATAAAGGCAGCCTGGCCAAGGAGGGGCCACAGGAGAAATCAGGAGACAGCACAGGAGGGTGAAAGGGCAGAGGGGAGTCGGCGACCCGCGTGCTCATTATGAGTCCACTCTAGCCAGCTGTGTGACCTTAAGAAAATCACTTCTCTGTTCTCCCTCTCTCCCTCACTCCCTCTCTCCATGTCTTGAAGTAGCTCCCTGGACCCTTCCTTCCCTAGTGCCCTTATGCCTTTAGGATGAATCCAGCTCCCCCAGGACACCTGGGCAGATGGGAAAGGTTCCAGCAGGGGGAGCCAAGCCCAGAGCAGAGACAAGGGGCAGATGAATCAGGTAGGCGCTCCTGGCCCTTGAGCCGCATCTGTGAGACACCAGCGCAGGCTCTAGAGACTCTGAAGACTGGGCCAGTGCCAATGATGGTCACCTGTGCAGTTTTCCTGCTTCTCAACCTCTGGCCAACTCCCAGGTCCAGTGCTCTGATTTGATGAGGTCTGTCCAGAGAAGGGATAGAGCTGGCAGAGCTGAGGGGAAGCTCCCTCAAAAACAGGAGGAAAAATAAAAGAGGGAAACAATGATAGCTAGTTTACCGAGCTCTTTCTATGTGCCAGGCACTGGACTAAGTACTTATGGTGACTGAGCTCATTTAGTCCCTTGGTAGAGTGGCAAATATTAACAGCAAAATTAATGGGGCAGAGCATGGGAGGGTGTCATTTGCTTAGAAAGTCAATCGCATACATTCTTTCTCTTTTGATCACCTCATTCTTCCTCCCTGTGAGAGGAAGAACTGGCTGCCAAAGGCAGAAGGTGTTGAAAGACTGAACAGAGGGACAAATCCAGGAAGGCAAAGGTGACTTATGAATGGAAGTGCATCTTGAGGGTAGCAAGAGAGGAAGATCCCTACATCCCCATACCTGAGGCAGGAGGAAGGGGTTCATAAGTTAGGCTAGACAAAGGTGGGCCAGAGCCAAACAGAATGTGCCAGGGCTTTCTAAAAAAAACTATTAATATGATGGGTGTGGTGGCACACCTGTAATCCCAGTACTTAGGAAGCTAAGACAGGAAGATTGCAGGTTTGAAGCCAGTCTCAGCAAATTAGTGAGACACTGTTTCAAAATAAATAAATCTGGGCATGGTGGTGCACACCTGTAATCCCAGTACTTGGAAGACTGAGACAGGAGGATCACAGTTTCGAAGCCAGCATCACATCAACCTAGTGAGACCCTCTTTCAAAATAAAAATAAAATAGGGCTGGGGGTGTAGCTCCAGGGTATAATGCATGTGGGTTCAATCCCCAGTATAACAAAAATAAATAAGAATAAGTAAGAAAATAGGGCTGAGGGTGTAGCCTGGAGGTAGAATACCTGAGGGTTTAATCCCTAGTACCAAAAAAAAAGACCCCAAAAAGTAGAAAACAAAACAAAACAAAAAATCTATTAACATGTCAAAACATCTGTTTCGAAATAGTCCAGGTATGGCACCAAACACTTGCAGACATGGCACTGTTTATCCTATAGGGTTTAGAATGTATGCCAGGGTCACCTTGTGGGAAAAATAGCGAGCAAGATGGATGTAGTCAGGCCAAACTGGATCCCTACGCTCCCCTGCTTCCAAATCTGCCAGCACTTAATAATTGGAGTTATTTTGGAATAGTTATTTTGGAATCTTGGGGGGAGCAGGTGGGAGGGAGAGCAGGTGGGTTTGGGTAGCTCCCATTAGTAGAGCATCCTGTTGGTGTCATGGAGCCGAAGGCCTGAAGGGAGACTCAGAAAGGTGAAGGAGAAGGTTCACCTCTCTGTACTAGGACTCTGCCCTGCCCTCCCTCTTCTCCAATGCTGGTTGTTGGGAAAACCTAGGAAAGCCCCTGGAAATGAAGGCCCAGAAAGGAAGGGAGCCCCGGGGGGGGGGGCTCCGGAGCTCTAGCTCCAGACTGGCTAAAGGTCTTGCTCCTCTCTTGGAGCTGACCCTGTAGGGGTGAGCTGAAGGGACAAGCCCTGAGGATACTAAGGGATCCTGGGGGCGGGATGCAAGTGAACTCAGAGAACCTGTCCCAGGCCTGGCTGCTCCTCTCACTCAGTTGGGGGGAGATGTGTGTGACTGTGGCCTGTTTTCTCCTGGGAAATCATTAGCTCTGTGACTGGGCTGCCTCGTGGCTGAGTGGAGGAGAGGGAAGGAGGAGGGCACTTCTGTGGGCATCCTGCCCTTCCAGGAGAGAGCCAGCTGGGACAGGTCTCCCAAGCAGGAAGGTCTGCCAAAGGGAGGGCAGTGAAGACTGCCACCAGCCACTAGCCACCTGTCCTCAGCTCCTGCTGGACCCTCTGGGGCCAGAGGCAGTCACCATCACTCTAAGGCTCCAGGCCAGCCATGGGAGACTCAAATTTCCTTTACTGAGAGGCCTGGGGATACTTCTTTTCCAAATCCTCCCCCAGGTGACACAGCAAAGAAAAATAAGGCACGAGCCAATCTGGTTTATGGACTCCTCCAGGCTTTGTATTTGAGGTGCGAGTTTGCAGTTGTTTTCTAATCACTCCCATTAACTGGATCTGCCTCATCTGGCCAGAGTCCTAGGCCTGGCAAACAGTACGGTGGATTTCCAGCATTCCCTTCACCCTTGGTTAGCACTGAGAGAAGCCGGCAGGTGTACAGGAAGGGATTGCAGAGAAGCGACACTGGTTGTCCCCATGCCAGTGGAGAGAAGGGGCAAAATCCAGGTAGGCTTTCTCCATACAGTTTTCAGGCTGACTTCAACTAGAGAGGGGACCGGTTCTTATTCCAGAGTGAAGTCCAGAGCTAAATGATAAACACAGCGGTGGTAACCCCCAAAAGTAACAATAAACGTACAACCTGAATATGTTAGGTGGTGACTGTGAGCCTGTGGACTTTGTGGAATGATCATATCACAGGCTTTGTTGTTGGACATGCCTGGACTTGAACCCTGCCTCTGCCACTCCACTGGATGACCCTGGGTAATCTCTCTAGGACTCAATTTCCCTGTAAGTAAATATGTTTTGCAGGGTTGTGTGAGTGGAGGTAACTTCAAGTATCCCCATCATTAAGCATTGTATGACTGTACTTGGTAAGAGTCAGTTATATTATGAGGAATCAGAGTATCACATTTCACTTAAATGTTCTAGTTCATTTTTAGAAATTGCAGCAATCTCAAAGAATAGATTATTAATTCATGTCTTTTATTTTTATCAGTCACTCATAATTAATTAGACAGTATTGTTCTCATCTTTTCAAATCTGACATGTGGTTAATACACTGGAATATGGTTGGATTACAGAGTCAGGGATGGAAGGGAACCTATTTAGTCCACTTTCTTATTTTGCAGATGAGGAAGCCAGCACCCAGAGTGGACCAATGTATCCTCAAAGACTAGGACAAGAATCTCTGACATTTGTAAGGCATAGAGAACAAGTCATGTAAATCTGAGTGAGTGAGCCCTCCAGTGTTGAGCCATTCTGGGTGTGTGTATACAAGAGCAAGCAAACTCATTTGATAAAGGAATGTATCAAGATGGGTTCTGAGCCTAGCATGGTAAGCGCACGCCTGCAATCCCAGGACTTGAGAGGCTAAGACGGGAGGATTGCAAGTTTGAGGCCAGCTTGGGGGTGTAGCTCAATTGGTAGAGTGCCCCTGGGTTCAATCCGCAGTAACACATACACACACACACACACACACACACAGAAGTTTTGAAAAATATATTTAAATATAATCATATATTTAAATGTAAATATAAGTTGATTGAGACTAGGTTGTGGAAGTCTCCAAGGAGACCAGTGCTTTTAGCTGTTAACAATACAGTGTTTACTTAAAATTAACATCTAGTTACTGCTTGAACAATTTATAATTAATTTCACTTTACGTTATTAACACTATATGTTCAGTGAATGAAAGTGTTTATCACACTGTAATGCCTGAAATTAGTGTTTAAATATACTTAAAAAGATGTTACATGTTTCTGTAGTATTGTGATGTGAACAATGCTAATTCATTGAACAAATGCAATGTTTTTTAGAAAAACAAAAAGATCACACTCCACACATATTGAGATATTTCATAACTGCATTTTATTGATGGAAAATCTGAGGCTCAAAGACCAAGTGACTTTCCTAAGGTCATGCTAACAGTTTGGGTGTGGTTTGAGTGTGCCCCATAAGGGTTCATGTGTTGGGAGGTTGGTCCCTAGTGTGGCAGTGCTAAGAGGTTGGGTCCTTTAAGAGGTGGAGCCGGGGTTACTGCAGGAGCTGTCCTTGGAAGGGGTTAAAACAGCCCCTATGGCACCTGTGAGCTCTCTGAAGAGCAAGTTATAAGAGTGAGCCCAATCCTCAAATCACTCTCTGACTTCCTGTTCCCGAAAGTTATCTCTTTCTGTTACATGTGTTTCTGCCCTTGTGACACTATCCACTGTTAGACCCTCACCAGATCCCACACCAATGGGGCCATCTGATCTTAGACTTGGAACCTCCAGATCTATGAGCTGAATAAACCTCTTTTCTAGCCCGCTGTTCCCACACGCCCCACGTCCCCTGCGCTCTCTGCCACAGCCTCCAGTGCGGATGAGGAACAATGGCTTAGTGTTTTCTGGAATTTACCCAGGGTGGCAGAGGGCACCAGCCCAAACCAGCCAGGTTTATCAGCCCAAGGACAGAAAGTCAGGCTGAGACACAGCCTTGCTCTTCCTCCAGCCTTCTGCAGGCTTCACTTCAGCGGCTGGGCCTTCTCCCTCCTGCTCCTGCCCAGCCCTATGCAGTCCCACCAGGGGCAGGGCCACAGGGAGCCAGCCCCTCTCAAGATCCTTCAGGATTCTTTGGTACCAACCTCAAGTCCTTTGTGGAGGAAACTCAGGGACCTCAGGAATCTGAACCTTATGGCTAGGGCATTCAAAACTGTCCAAATTCACCTCTGCTTCCAGAGGGGTGCCACTGTATGACCTTGGGGAAATACCTGAGGCCACCTCATCCTGCAACAATCAACTTTACTAAAAGATTTGGAGGAAGCATTTTTATATTAAAATCACTATGTTCACATCCTTGTAAAGAATACCAACTGTAAGTCATTTTTACAAATAAATACAGGATTTTAAAGAAATGCCAAGCTTTCTGCAAGCTGCTTCAGGCTACAACCCCAGCCCAAGCCCCAGAACAGAACACACACTCTTTCTCTATTGCCATGGGCGATGGGAAAGTTGGAGAAGCACCAGTCCAATCCGGCGCTCCTGCTTTGCAGAAAGGAAACCCGAGGTCCAGACAAGTGAAATGACTGTGAACCAAACGTCTGTTGTCACAATAAAAATAACCCATTGATGGAATGCTTACCGGGGGCTAGTTCTATCCTGAGGGTTTTACCTAAGTTCACTTTAAATTTTCAAAGCAACTCCATAAGATACATATTACTTTCGTTTTTAAAGATAAAGGACTCAGAAGTTGAGCCCAAATCTGAAAACTAATAAGTAACAGCTACTTCTTATCAGCTGCATTTGAATCCAGGTCTCTGATTCCAAGGTTCAGACCCATGGTGACAATGCTACATTGTTAGAGATGCTATGGGAGGAGCTTTGGGTTGAAATCCAAAATCCTAGAGTCTTGTCCTAGCTCTGCCACAAAACTACACATAGTCATAGAACTCAGAGACCTTGGTTAATCCCAGTCTACAGATAAGAAAGCCATGGCCTAGAGAGAAGGGACCAGCCCAAGGCCAGAATCACCCAGCTTCAGGAACAGCGTGCATTAACAGTGAGGCCCTGGGGAAGTGTCCCACCCTCTCTGAAGTAAGGCCTCTAACATCCCTCCCATATGTACCAGCATACAATCCCAGCAGCACATCCTGTCAGCCTGCCCATGAGCTCCACCCCTGGAGGCCACCTGCTCACACACTGCTCAGACACTCCTCAGCCTCTTGCCCATGAGCAGCATGGAGGGTGCCAGGGAACTCATCTGACCATCCCAGCCACTCCGCTTCTGAGACCAGTTCGTCTACCTGCTGCTGATGAGCTACACCTGGAGTGCGCGCGCGCGCACACACACACACACACACAGTAGCCATGGTTCCAAGCACACGCACCCTTTGGCAAGGAATTTCCAGAAGTTCATCATTCCTGCGGTTTGCATCTATAGGAATCTTCCTCCAGATCCTGACTTTTTGGGCCACTGGTGTTTGTCTCAGAGGCCTCCTCAGCTGCCAGACAAAAGCCAGCTGAGAAGATGGGCCTCACTCCTGACCACTCAGAACAGTCCACGCTATCTGGATCCCAGGCTGCTCACTCGGGCCAGTCAAGCCAGGCTTATCAGGTCTGTGCTCTCGGCATAGCAGTGAGAACTAGCACCCAAGGTTCAGGCACAGTCTGTCCAGTGTGGCATCACTGTGTTTACTGATGCCCACAATGCCCTGCTGAGCATAAATAAGGTGAGCGGTTGGTAGAGTGTGACAGATCTTTTCCCCACACAGTGGCATAAGTGCCACAGGAAGAGCCAGGACACCCCTTACCTCCCTCCCGACCTCACTCTGCCCTGGCCTGCCCTTGTTCTTATAATCACACACCCTGACTGCCTGCCCCACTGTGCCCCCTCGATCTCTCTGAAGGATTCAACCTGCAGCCCGCTGTGGGACATGGGGAGCAGAGCATCCTCTGGTCTGGAGCTGGTGTTTGCTGAGCCTGGGACTCTCTGGACCCCTAGAGGCTGGCCCAGGGCCTCGGTGCTCAGCCCTGGCCACTTCATTTCTGACCTCAGCAGAATAACTACCACCCCCAACGCAGGGGACAGCTGTGCGGCTATGAGAAGACAGATTAAGGTCAAATACAAGAGGAGAACATGATTGCTGCCTACGAGCATTCACTGAGTAACAGGCACCTGCTATGCCAACGGAGAGTCTGGGATTCAATGGGTACCAAGCCCGGCTGCATCCACCCATTGGGAGGGAGGACTCCCAGCATTCCAGGGTGAAGAGGTGGAAGTCAGAGAAAGCTGAGACCTGGGGAGCAGCCTTGGAGGGCCTCCACTCCTCACTGGGACTCTAAGGAGGGCCCTGGACACCAGGAACTCTCTGCCTGTTGGAGGAGAGGGCTTGAGAATAAAAAAAGGGGCTTATGTCCACCTGCTGATTTCCTCCTGGCCCAGCCCCTGGGCTCCGTCCACACTGCCCCAGCTGCTCTGCAGGTTGCCAGGCCTCTCCTCTGCCCACAGCTCTTTAGAGAGCGGGATGAGACTTGTAACCCAGGATACCTGTACCTGCCCTTCTGTGCTCCTTGGGTAAGCAGGTGAACCCACCTGAGCCCAACTGTGATGCCTGTGGTGGAGCAGGCTGGACATTTACTCAGACCCTCCACTGTCCTGAGCTATCATTATCAAGCAAATCATGAGGCCTCTGCCTTCTCCTATAGAATTCTGCCAGAGGAGGCAGCTCTGATATGCATTCCGAAGTCTCTTCCACTGAACTGAATCCTACTCTGACCTCAAGGCCCACCTCTTCTCTGAGGTCTTTCTGAAGAATCTATGAGCTGCTAAAGTATTACCTAAGATAAGGGCTCATAAGCACTTGCCATGGCAAAGTACACACCAGGTCCTAATAAGTAAGAAAAATGAGGACAGCCTGGGAAGTTTCTCATATGGCTCAATGTCGTCATTTGAAGGCTATCCTTTATTCTCAGTTCATGGCTTTCATGCTTTTTGGAGTTAATGTATTCTTTCATTTATTTGCAAAAATGTCAATGGCTTTGCTTAAAGTTTGCTAGTTCATCGCATGTTTGTTGAGAGCTTACCACCTTGCTGTGTTGCTCTGGTCCCTGGAGACGCAGCAGTGAACAGAACAAAGCTGTCCCTGTGCAATTCTGAGGGTCGAGGCTCAGTATCCTTGGCTGCAGTGCCTGTGGGCAGCACTGGAGTTTGTACATCTTTGGATTTCCATGGCGGAGTGTGTGTACATAGCCTGTTCTCCATATGCATTTGCTAGGACAGGGTTTTAAAAAGACACCAACACTTACTAGGAGGCTACAGGAGCACTTGTGTGCACAGCAGTATGTCATATGTACCTACGTATGGCATTATGGAATGGGGGTTGAAGTCACCCAGCTCTGGCATCACCCGGCCTGGCTCCTAATCCTGGCTCTACTGTGAGACTTTAAGCAAATTCTTTAATCTCCCTTAGCCTGTGTCCTCAATTGTGAGATGGGGAGGATGGTGTATTAGTCAGTTTTCCATTACCATAACAAGATACCTGAAGCTGGGAACTTACAAAAAAAGAGAGAAATTTTAGCTCACAGTCTTGAAGGCTGAAAGTCCAAACAGCCCAGTGCTAGCTTTGGTGAGGACTTTATGGCAGATGGCATCACAATAGCGGGAGTGCATACAAAAGGGAGAGATCACATCACATGACAGGAAGCCAGAGAGCCAGGAAGGGCTAGTCTTGCAACCTCTCACTAGGTCTCACCTCTTAATGGTCCCACTACCTCTTAATAATGCCATACTTGGGACAAAGTTTCTAACACATTACCCTTTGAGGAAGTCATTCAACATATCCAAACCAGAGCAGATGGTAACAGCTCTTGCCTCAAGAGGTTACAAGGACTGAAGCCCTTAACACCTAAGGATACAACAGGGAAGTTTCCATTTGTACATAGAGGAGGGAAAAGAAAAACTAGACAGACTTTCTCTTCCTTCTCCACTGATGTCAATAAAAGAAATACGGCAAAATGCTCCTGCTGAATCCAGGTGGCTCTAATGATGGGCGCATGCCAGAACTTACCACAAATGGCCAAGGCTGAGTTGGAGAAGCAGAACTGGGGACAAACACACATAGTTCAGGGACTCTCCTCAAGTGTGGACATTCCACAGACAGATAATTTCCAGTGCCATAGAGAGCTTTGGAATTTAAGAAGTCTGAGGGAGGGTGGGGTGGGGTGGGGTGGGAAACAGAACATTGGCCACACCAGCAGAAGGACAAAGGCCCAAGTTTGCAGAGGTTTCTCTTAGCACTGAGATTTAAATGGAATGCTGTGCGGATTTAATATCAGTGGCGCAGATAAAATAATGTCAGCAGACTGGATAATTAAAGCTTTTTGGCTCATTTCTTCACTCTCTCACTTTCTGGAGTGATGTTGAAAGAGAAAGGAGATGGGTCCAAAAAACCAAGAATTCCTCAGAGACATAAGTATTTTTAGTGACTCCTGACATGTGGACTAGCAGAGACATTATTTCAGGATCAGCTCCTGACCATGCCCTTTACACTGGGCTAAGCATCACTTTTTAAAACTCTTTGATGAAATCGTAATTCTTTTAAAGAAATGCATAGGCTAATTAAGACCACATTTGGGGAGTCTTTTGCTTCCAACAGAGGACGTTTCTGGCTGAGAGGAACAGATGCCATTAAGTCAGTTGTTACCACTCTATTCCTCACTATCCCCCCAAATTCCTTTCCCGACCAGCCCAGGGTTTCTCCCTGGACTTGCATCTGGACAAGACCTGCTTGGATCTGGACTGACCAGGGGGGTTTTGATGGAACCACAGCCAGGTCACTGCAGAAAGGCTGGCCCCAACCACCTGTTCCCAAGTTTGGGCCACTTGACAAGTAAAAAGCGAGCCACAGAACCATGGAAAGCTGTTAAGAGACTACAGAGATCAGCTAACTCAACCTCCCACCCAGTGGAGGAATCCCATTCTGTCCCAAACTGGCCAACAGTGGGCCTGGTGTGTGTGTGTGCATGGGGCAGGGGGGATTGCCAGGCTGAGCTCTGAGGCTGGTGATCATAGGCTGGTAGCAGGGATGGGACCAAACGCAGCAGGGTTTGAGGCAGGACTTAGTCAAGATCCTGTGGATCCCTGTGAGACAGAGCAGGCCTGGGAGTTCCAGGAACTGCAGCACTAGGGACAGGATGCACTGACACGAACCCTTTCAGACCCCTGAGGATGGGCCTGGATTCCCCAGAGGTGAGACACCTTCCTCACACACTCAGGAACCCTGTCTGTGCAGGTCTGAGCCACAGAGTGCCTGAGGTTCTGAGAGGGGACAGGAAGGGATGGTAGAGGAAGGAGTTCAGGCCACTGTGACAGCAGGGTCAGCTGTCTTAGGAGAGGTCTACAGCACTTCATTTGGGTCTCCCCCTCCATCACCCAGCCCCTGTAGAGAGTAGAAACAGGTGTTTATTGTGGGGACTTTGACAGATACCAGTCAGGGCATCCCTACAAGGTAATAACCATGACAATCTTGCAGGGAGAATCCTGCTCCCTCACAAGCAGCCCATCCCCATACCACGTCAGGGGCACTCTATGGCTTAGGAAGTTATTTCTGCTAAGATATGATATGCCTGCCCCTCATTGGACCCAACTCTGCCTCCTGCAGTCACAAAGTAAACTCTACATTTCTACAAGACATGTCTACAAGTATGTGAAGACAGTGCTCACTCATTCTTTATCCTTCTGCAGACTAAACATCACCCTTTCAACTATTCCAACTTGGCATGATTTCCAACTCTTCCCACATCCTCTAGGCACATACTGGTTTGACCATAACACCCTCGTCATGACCCTGAGGACTAAACAAAGAACATGACAGCATGGTGGTTAGCTGCATAGCCTTGAATCCTGGCTCCATCACTCACTGTGCCTCAGTTTCCTCAGCAGAACCAGATATTGTTAGTTGTGAGGATTAAATCCACCAACTCATAGAGAACTTTTAGAACTGTGCTTGGAACCTGATAAACATCCAGTTAAGTTTCAGCTAGTCTGTAGTATGATTAGCCTGTAAGAGATTGGTACTTGTGATAGTTAATCTAGGTTGTCAACTTGACCTGATCATGACACATCCAAGATTATGTGATTTTGGGTGTGTAACAGCAGATTAAAGAGAAAGCCCTGCCCTGAATGTAGGCAGCAGGATTCTGATAGGTGCGGACTTAGATAAAGAGGGAGAAGCCGCGTAGAGTGCGTGCGACTCTTCCCGAGGAAAACGCATCTGCTCTCGCCTGAGATCGTCAGCCGCCGGCTTCGCCTTTCTCCGAAGAGCTTCCTGATCTTCACGTCTTGGACTGGGACTGAATTAGTGGTTGCTCCGATCCTAAGACTCCAGCTCTTAGACCATTCGACCAGCTACTGGTTCCTCTGACTCTCCATGTGCAGTCAGAACCTGGGACTACATTGCTTCAAACTGTAAGCCCATCTGATAAATTCCTTTTTTCAAATATACTCATTCTGTGTATTCTGTTAATCTAGAGAACCCTGTCCAATACAGTACTGTATCCACAAATCCTCCAGTGGGTATTTCAGTTCCATTACTCACCAGCTTCCTTACTGTTGAAACCACAGTTCCACTACCCATGGAGATTGCTTTAGAACTTTGATGAGGCAAGGAATGAGAAGTCTCCTCCTGGCCAGTGCCTGGAGAGGGTGGGTAGCTCCTCATGCAGGATTGTCTTGGTTATTAGTTTTTAGGGATGCCCTGGCTAGGATTGGTCAAGGTTCCCACAATAAGCATCTCTGCTTCTACTCTATAAGAGCTGGGTGATGGAGCAGGAGGCCCAAATGAGGTACTCTAGATCTCTCCTAAGAGAGCTGACCCTGCTGACACAGCAGCCTGAACTCCTTCCCCTGCCATCCCTTCTACATAAAGATTTACTGTATAACAAAGATGCCGTAAACATTAGATTCCTCTCCCTTTCTGTTGATGCCACAGTTGGAGACCATTCTCCATGAGCCTCTCACAATCCTGCACATCTCACAAGCAGAAGTACTGACTGTCTTTGCTTCAGACTCTCTTTTCGAGAATATTTGCATAGCCAGGCATGGTGGCACATGCCTATAATCCCAGCTACTTGGAAGGTTGAGGCAGGAGGATGCCAAATTGGAGGTCAGACTGGGAAATTTAGTGAGACCCTGTCTCAAAATAAAAAATATAAAGGGCTAGGGGTATAGCTCAGTGGTAAAGTGCCCCTGGGTTCAATTCCCAATACTACATACACACACACACAGAACGAGAGAGAGAGAGAGAGAGAGAGAATAATTTCATAGTAAACATCCTTGGAAATGAGAGATGTTCGATGTAGAATAGCCTGCCTCTGAAGGGAGCAAGGTGCAAGTGTGCTTACTGTCCATTATAAAAGATTCAAGTTTCCTAAGCTTCAGATTTTTCCCTGCTGTGTGTATAGGTCTTACCTGGCCCTCTTTGCATCAACATATGGGGTTGGAGTACAAGAAAAATGCTGTTATACTGGTAACTATTATTGTTGTGAAAAATAAAGTCGTGTGTTTGTGTGTGTGTGTGTGTGTGTGTGTGTGTGTGTGTGTGTGTTACTTAGAATTGAACCCAGGGGCATTCTACCTCTGAGTTACACCCTAGCCCTTTTTATTTATTTATTTATTTATTTTTTTGGAAACAGAGTCTCTCTAGGTTGCTGAGAGTCTTGCTATGTTTCTGAGGCTGTCCTCAAACCCATGATCCTCCTGTCTCAGCCTCCCAAGTACTGAGATTAGAGGCGTGCGCCACCACGCCTAGCTAAAGATTTTTCATCTCTAACCCATAAGTCTCATCTCCTGCCAGCATCAATAAAACCATGGTAGGTTAACTCCTTAGCTTCCAAGTAGATGAAATCTCAGTCCCTCCACAGCTATTAACAGCAAACTATAGAAAAGACAGTGGCAAAATCAACTTCCTTGCTCCAGTCTTTATCTTAAAATGTCACCAACCCCATCACTTCCTGTTGTTTAGTTGATTTTCTAAAAATTCTAAGTAAAGGATTTTGTCCTTATTTATCTCCTTAATTATTCATGTTGATTTTGATCTTTTTGATTTAAATGTAAAACTCCATTTACTTGAGGTCTTTTTAAGGCTTTTTTGGGGGGCACATCTTTTGAATTTGAAGGGACCCCTTTATTAGTGAGACTAGGAATTCAACCCAGTAGCAGGCACTCTACCGCAGAGCTACATCCCCAGCCCTATTTTATTTCTTATTTTGAAACAGGGTCTTTCTGAGCTGCTGAGGCTGGCCTCAAACATGCAATCCTCCTGTCTCAGCCTCCCAAGTACTGGGATTACAGGTGTGCGCCACCACACCTGGCTGAGTTACAGAACTTTTAAGTTCTGTCTGAGATGTAAGAATACTTGACTCCCCTCCTATTTCACTCATTCCCCCCACCAGACATGATAGACCATCCTTTCCAACCTAAATTCTCACCCACAGTATCCAACACCTGGTTTGCCCTGTGTAAAACTCATGGCACACATATACCTTCATTCGATTTGTGGGCAAGAGACCTGCAAGTTTCACCAGAATCCATCTTCTCTTCCTCCTTCACTGGGGGCACTGAGCAGGCCTCTCATACTGACAGCCCTGCCCCCAAACAGGTAGGGGTGCATGACCTGAAGGATATGACATGGCTGAAAGCCAGCAGGACACCAGCTAGTGTGGTCAGACAGAAGAGGTAAGAACAAGAGCCATGGCCTTCAGGAGATCTGGCCTAGGACTGCTAATGCCCTACCCGGAGCAAGCCAAGATCTGAGAACGCAGATATATGAATGGGGCAGGAATGTGAGATGCTGCCAGACTTGCCGCAGGCACCAGGAACAGGAGGGAACAGTTATGGATAGTGTTATAAAACGCTCACTACCATCTCTACACACCCCAGGCAACTCAGTGGGAGGCTGGTAGAGGCAGATGTCACCAGTGGCTTCCTCAGAAACCATGAGTTAATGGGACACAAGCATCACCCCTGCCTCCTGCCATCACCACTACCACTGTCACTCATTTCTAGATCAAAGATGTTGTGTGAGCCGGGCATGGTGGTGCACGCTTGTAATCCCAGTACTTGGGAGGCTGAGACAGGAGGATCACAGGTTCGCGGCTAGCCTCAGCTACTTAGTGAGGCCCTCTGCAACTTAGTGAGACCCTGTTTCAAAGTAAAGAATAAAAAATAGGGCTGGGAGTATAGCTCAGAGGTAGAATGCCCCTGGGTTCAATCCCCACAAAAAAAAAAAAAAAAACAAAAAGATGTGTGTATGTTGAATTCTACCTTGCAGATACTCACTGACTATTCTGCTAAGCTGCCAGTGATTCTCAGTTTTTTCCCTCGAGTACCTTCTTGCTTTCTGTCATTCTCCTCTCTCCCCACTACAAAATTTGGTATATCTTGGTCTCAGCATCTGGTATTAAACTATAACTTATGATTCTTTTTTTCAAAAATAAATAAAAATAAATAGGCCAATAAAAATCTTGAACTAAAAGGTTTTGCTATTATTCATCTTTTCAGTGTTTAAGGGTTTTATTTTTAGATTTTACTGTTTAAAGATTTTTTTACAGTATTTTTAAGCATGGTAAAGTATCCCAAGACTTCAACATCTGGTCATGAGTTCCTTGAAAAACTACAACATAGTTTTCTTTCTTTTGAAAAATAATTAATCTGTGATGGCTTTAATGGATAGCAAATGAATAAAAACAGCTTTAATCTTAACATCGTTTTAGCAGTAAGATTGGACTTTATCAGATCCCATGATCAGGGATCATCTGGAAAAGTTTAGTAATTAGCTTTCAAGGAAAACTCCAGGGCAGGGGGACCCTTCGCCTGCGAGCTTATTACCAGCTTAAGCTCTGCAGGCCGACCTTGCCCCACACCCAGGGTCTCCTTTGTTTGTAGAGGGCTCTCAACTGCTGGTCCTGCCAACCGCGAGACGGTCTTCCATCTTCAAAGCTCTCACAGTGCTGTAACCATGAACCATTCCTGAGCTTTCCTATGATACTATGGTCTAACTATGTCCATGCAAGAGATAGGCCAGGACCCAAATCTTATCCCAATCTCCCAAGTGCCAGAAAAGCCATCTCTCTCCCTCTATTAACTAACTCCCAGTTTGCCAGCCTGAGGACGCAGCTGAGAAGAGCACATCATTCCCAAGACAGGCTGTGTAGACACAGGGAAACAGCCCAGAGGTGACTTTCATCACTGAGCCCTAGCCTTTTGCTCCAAACTTACCTCCTGCCAGTCTCTGCCTCACTCTCCACTCATGCTCGTGGGCCTCCCTGCTGTCTCTCCAGCCACACCAAATTCACTCCTGCCTCAGGGCCTTTGCAATAGCCAGGCTCTGCCTAGAACAGTTCTTCCTCCAGACCTTCTTGCAACCCACACCTTCCCTTTGTCCTGCTCTCTGCTCACCTCTCACCACCACAGAGAGGCCTTTCCAGAATACTTGGCCATCATAGGTAAAAGAGCCCTCTACCCAATCTCTCTCCCCTCACTCTGCTCTGTTGTTCTGCACTGGACATTGCTGTCTTCCCCTCCCACTAGAGTCAACACTACACAGGAGCAGGGGCCTTGCCTGGCTCATCACTCAGGTAAATGAGGGAATGTCAGGCTGGAAGAATGCCAGCCATGTTAACCACACTGATGAGGGGGCACATTCTTTTCTGGGAAAGGGGGCTGAATTTCTCATAGAAATAATAGTATAAGAGATGGTAACAGTATTGATTAAGGTCTTAATGCCCACCTTTGTGTGTGTGTGTGTGTGTGTGTGTGTGTGTGTGTGTGTGTGTGTGTGGTGCTGGGAATGGAACCCCGAGGAGTTCTACCTCTGAGCTACACCCCCGGCCCTATTTTATTTTTTATTTGGAAACAGGGTCTTGCTAAGTTCATGTGAGCCTCACTGAGTTGCTGAGGCTGTCTTCAAACCTGTGACCCTCCTGTCTCAGTCTCCCAAGTACTGGGATTACAAGTGTGCGCCACTACGCCCGACTTTTAATGCCCACCTTTTTTTTCCCCCAGTACTGGGGATGGAACCCAGAGGCATTCTACCTTTGAGCTACATCCCCAGCCCTATTTTTTATTCTTTATTTTAAAAACAGGGTCTCACTAAGTTGTGGAGGGCCTCACTAAGTAGCTGAGGCTGGTTGCAAACCTGTGATCCTCCTGTCTCAGCCTCCCAAGTACTGGGATTACAGGCGTGTGCCACCACACACGGCTTTTAATGCTCACCTTATAAAAAGATAATGATTAAGTTGGGTGTCATGACCCATGCCTATAATCACAGTGACTCGGGAGGCTGAGACAGGAGGATCACATATTCAAAGCTGGCCTGTGCAACTTAGTGAGACCCTGTCTCAAAATAAAATAAAAAGGGTTGAGGATATAGCTCAGAAATGGAGCATTTGCCTAGTATGTACGAGGCCCTGGGTTCAATCCCTAGCACTACAAAAAAAAAAAAAAAAAAAGAGAGAGGGAGAGAGAGAGAGAGGATCAAACATCATATTTAATTACAAGTTATATATTAAGCAGCATAAAGCTCTCTAAAATACATGTGCTTTGGGGATAGGGATGTAGTTCAGTGGCAGAGCACTTGCCTAGCAAGCACAAGGCCCTGAGTTTGATTTCCAGCACAGCAAACATGAATAAATAAACACATACATATATAAATAAAATTTTAAAATTAAAAATAAATGAAATACATGCATTTTCATGAGAGAGAGAATAACAATGAAGCATATGTGAATGTAGTTTGATGTGATATGTGATCACAACTCATTATTCAAAGTCATATCAACAGCAGAATGAACCTCTTCATTAAGGTCATGAAATTCCGACAGAAGATTTTTCACAGGTGTCTCTGAGGATATGTAAAGAGGAGACTAAAGATTACCTGTCTCTTTGAGACATCACCAAGAAACATCTGTGCCTTGCTAAGGGTTCTGCATCACCTGGGAGGAGCCCCTTGGCTCAGACCTGATGGGACTCAGAGCAGGGCAGGAGTTCTAGGCTGCCTTTACAGGGCGCGGTGGCTCCAGGGCTTTGATCCCGCAGCCTGTCCCTCCTCAAAGCAGGGAAAGCTGTACTGGATGATTCCTGCGGGTCCCCTTGGCTGCTGGGTTTTACAGCTGAAGTCTTATTTTATTTGCAAGTATGTACTTCTTTTCCTCACTGCAAGTTTCCCTGTCCCAAGCGTAAAGCTGGTGACTAAACAGAAAGGGCTCTTCGTGGTGGCCTGTGCATCAGCACCAGAGGTGCCACCTTCATCCTGATTTTAGCCCCTGCAACCCTCTTTTTAAATGAAAAAAGAACTTGCACTGACCTTCCTGTCCTTTGATCTTCTACCCCTACTGCTCAAGTGTCAGAAGCCTTAAGGGTTTCCTCTAAAGGGAGCCTTGCTCACATGCAGTTTTGGCTTTGGTCCTGCCTCCCCCAAATCCTACAAAGAAGCCCCAACTTAGTCACATGTGCTATATTTTACTTTTAAAAAATCCTTTAATGTTATAGGACTTATTTCCTTACAAAAGAGCAGAACCTACATACTTATTTCTATGTTTCAAAGTAGTCTATGAAGCCGTTCTCTTACGACAATGACCGGGGCCATAGTTCAAAACAGGTTTAGAACCATGGGGGAAATACTCAGTACTATTATTATTATTTTAAATCATAAGCCGGGCATGGTGGCACACGCCTGTAATCCATAGGCCACACTTCCTTTCATTAATCCTGTCTTTCTCCCCCCAACACTTCAGATTTTCTTTCCTTCACTGGAATGGGTTCTAGTCCTGCCAGCTTCTCCTTTGCAGTGAGAAAGAACAGAGCCCCAGGCTGGCACTGGCTCAGGACCTGGGTGCTGTAATGGTAAAACCCTAAGGAGGGGTGAGCATGGCAGAAGGAACACCTTCTTCACCATCAACCTGAAGGAAGCAATGGAAACACTCCTCCCAGATAGGCATGTGACATCCCAAAGATGACCTACATTTAAACAATATCACTGAGAATATTTACCACTGTACAGCTGCCCAGAGAAGGCACCTTCTTTGTTCGACAAGCACACTCTGTCTATTATCACAGGGGACTCCTCACTGGACAGAGGGAGGTGACCACATCTGTGAAACAGTGCCCATGGGAGCTCCAGGCTGGGACCTGGAATAGTTTGGTTCCACAGAACCAGCCATGGCTATGGGCCCAAGGAACAGAGTTCTAAGTATGCTCCAATCCCAAGGAAGTCCACTTGCTACAGAACCATGGAGCCTAAGAAGAAATCAAACCAGAGTTCCCAGAGCAGCCTCCGGGAGCAGCAGGAGGGATAGTTTCAGCTAGTGTGGTAGGATGGAGGACCACAGTTTGGCAGTGTGACGGGTCTGCAGCAGAAACCAGGGTACCCAGCTGACCCTTAATCATTTCATGGCTAGTTTCAATAATGATTCCCACTGTCTTTGCCAGTTCTAGAATTCAGACCAGCTAAGCCAAGGTTAACAGATAATGCTAAAGAATGCTGTCTTCACCCCCACCTACCTGGGCAGCTGGCCAGGTGCCATCTCACCTTGGGGGCATTGGTCCCTCCTGGCTGCCCTCTCTGCAGCTTCCCCAGGGTGCTCCGAGGGGGAATGGTCAAGAGCAGAACTTAAAACTCTACCCACTCACCAGCGTCCTCTCTGCTGTTTGTTGTGGCAACCGGGCTGGGAGGCCAGGAAAGATGTCCTGCAGGTCAACCTCCCGGCGCTCAGGCAGGCCTCAGACGGTTGCTTCCAAGGCTGTTCTGCACTCAGGAGAGGCAGCCAATTCAGGAGCCAACTGGGTGGGAAGGAGGCAGGAGGAAGTTAGGAAAGGGAAGCCAAATCAGAGCGAGACACGCAAAAGGGATGTGGGAGTGGCCCAGAGGAGCACATAGTTCCCAAGACAGGCTGTGTGGAAACAGGGAAACATCCCAAAGGTGATAATAGATGGCTTTGACTACGGCGTGGGGGATTATGGGTTTGGAGTTCCAGAACAATAGTTACAAGGAGAACCTGAACCAGACACTTTCTTCCTCCACCGGGGACAGACACAGAACTGTGGAGGGCGGTGCTCAGGTTAGGTCAGAGGTCTGGGGAGAAGACCTGGCAGGGGGAGGAAGGCAGGCCTGGGAAGCACCTCTGGGTAATCTGGGCCCTGGCTCAGGTGACATGGCCAGGGGAAGAATGGACTGACAGGGCAGGAAGCAAATCCTCTACCCTGGGAGAGGACTATCCTCAGAGATGAGGACTCCCCACCCTCACTGTCCCCAGGGCTCGGCTCAGGACCTCTGTCAGAAGCCACATCACGGCAGCCCACGGGCCTTCCACTCTGTCAGCCCCAGCTCCTGAAGTCCCCTCTCACTTCTCACGAGGGAAACACATAACTGCAAGATACAGGAAGCCCATTTCCTCATAAATGCAACTGACTTGCTGCTGAGTCTTCATGGCTTGTTTCTACCCTTCCAGAAGGTATGTTAATTTGTACAGGACAGTTTGCAAACCCAGAGGAAATCCAGCTCTCACAAGGGCATTTCAGCAGGGATACCTTGAAAATAAAAGGTCCTACAGGATTCCTTAATAAATCATACAGGAGACCTACAGGGTGGAAACCCTCGGCTCAGGGTGGTGACTTCTCTCCACACTTTGAGATATACTTTGAAGAGAAAATCGGAACAACTGGGCTCTCAGAGGAGGGGTGGGATGGGGTGAAATTCCCACCCCACTACCGTCCTCTGGGTAGATGCTCTTCTTCACCTGGCAGAAAGTACTAGCAAGAAGCTGTTCCTGGGAGCATCAGCCCTGTAGGCACCCAACTGTTTCCTGGAATCTGTTTGGCCACAGGACCAAGTGGGAGTTGAAGCGCTTCTCAAGGCCTAAGTCAGGCAGTCCCAGCAGGGCTTCTCCTGGCTTTGAAGGCAAAGGTTCAGCCCCGTCCCTCTGCTGCCACTCTCAGTGATTCTGTACTCCCAGTGAGGGCTTAGTTCCTTGGCCTTGACTCCACCTCCAGCATGAACACACCTGGCACCTCATCCTCACCAGCCATCCTTCCTCTGCCACCAGAGGCCCTCCTGACCTATTGTTCCTCCTATCTTCAGGCCCATGACCCTGCTCTCTGTCCACAAGCTCTGACATTCCCATTCTTTTGCCAATAATTAGGCCACTCCTGGCTATAATAATCTCATAACTTGCTTATACCATGCACACTTTATAGGTCTGATCTTCAAAGGACTTGAAGTCATTCACAAGAAAACACAAAATAAAACTACTGATCATTTTAAAATTACAACTGTATAAAATCTCATAATATATACAAAAATGGTTTTCTAAGCTAATTTTGCAACCCTATCAAGCATTACATCTATCCCCTAGTTTCCTGACACTCGTGGCAAATAAAGGGAACAGGATGGGTCACACAACTCTCCTGGTCTGAGGAAGATGGAGGCCACTTCATCAGGAAACAGAGCCATCCAGTTCTAACCTCCAGAGGCCTCTCCACAAAGGGAGAACTGAACATCACAGTGGAAAAGTCCACGCACTGGATTTCAAGAAAAAATGTCAGTTTGGTTCCTTTTTAATGTTAATATTTGATAAAGGCATTGAAAATATTAAAACATGGTCAAAGGCAATGGTTTGGGTCTGCTAGCTTAATACAGACCTTATGGTTCTCAGTGGAAAGTTGTGCTGCCCTCAGCACCAATCCTGGCTGTGGAGCAAATGGGTGGGGGCCAAGGGGTCACAGAGCATTGGTATGTGTTGTGGGATAGACATTATGACAGTCCATAAGTAATTAGCATGACTCTTCTAATACCTCCTCTTAAATATCAATTAAGCATTCACAGGGAGTTGACAGTAGTGACCACAGAATGTCTGCTCTAGGAAGTGGAGACGCAGAGGATACCAGGTTCCTGATGTGTCAGCCCTGCTGGTGGTAAAGGGCATGCTGCCTGCGGAGGAAGAAGGAGCCTGAGAGGCATTGCTGGCTGGACGGAAGGCTGAACAGTGGTGTGCTGAAGACATGCCCATGGAAAGAAACATATCGCTCCTGATTTTTATTTCTTTATAGGTCAAAATGAGGCCACAGCTGGGATACCAAAACTGTACATCAGCTCCTCACAGGAGAAACTCTTTCAGTCAAGAGCAGTGATTCTCGAAGTGTGGTCCCCGATGCCCGGAACTTATTAGACAGGCAGAGTCTTGGGTCCCCATTAGACCTGCTGAATCAGGTCTAGCTGATTCACCCCACTGAGGGTGGGACCAGCAACCTGTGTACTCTCACCTGGCCTGTATACTCTCCAGGTGATTCTGATGCAGGCTTGAGTTTGAGATGCACTGGTCTAGAAAGTTTGGGGGTAAATATGGCAGTCACAAGAGATATTTTAGAAATGCTGCCTCATCCCTCTATAGAGTTTCTATTAGACTCCGAGGAGGAAGATATTTCAACATGTCTGTTGCAGGTAACTGATCAGGAGTGGAGGGCTTCGAAGAGGGATGACCTAAGAGATGAGAAATATGGACAAAGGGTAAATAATCAAGGGTCAATCCAAGTCTCAAGTTTGATTAACCATTTTAGAAGGATTTTGTTTAATCTAACTTTTATTTCTCTTTGAATAGCCAATGCACTGATATGGTTCAAAACTAAAAAGTCACCTAACCCTATTCCTAGATGCCCAGCACTAGTGCCCCTTCTAGAGTCAGTCATGTCATCAGTGTCTTCTAGAGATATAGCACAAAAAGACATATATATTTCTACCCCCTCTTTTTCTTAAATACAAATGACAGCATATTACACATAGTGTTCTATAACTTGCTTTTTTTTACTTAATATATTTGTGTAGTTTTTCCATATCAGAAGCATCCAGAACTATCTAGAAGAGTTCTGAGTATCTGGAAACATGTAACTACCCAGAGCATGGGTATCTTCCCTGTGGAGAAGGAGCCTCTGCTAAGCTACCACGTGGTGCTTGTGGATTTCTTAGTGAACCACCTGTAGGGAAGCTGTCCTCAAATTCTCAGTTTGCAGAACTCTTCACAGAAGAGTTCACAGGCTCTATTTTTAGGTTGTCTCATAACAGAAAGGTAACATGGAAACTCTCAGCCAGGTCATTAACGTCCAACAGTAATGATAACAGGTAACACCAGCACCCAGGGACTCAGTATCATAGGGCACACAGTAGAGAGGAGCTTGAATACCCAGCGAGAAGTCAAAGAATGTGATGACCTGGCACTTTTTCATCTGTTAGACTAATAACTGTAAATTACATTTTATCTATAGGAGTTAACAAAATATATGAAAAGATAAAGACATGAACCGGTTAAGAACATTTATTATTTAGTAGAGCCAATTTCCAACTCTTAGGATTAGAAATTGATGGAAGGCTAGAGATTACATATTATATTATTATTGTTATTAGACTACATATATGTGTCCTCTATAAACCCACATATTTTAATATGTATATATATATATTTATATTATATTACATGTAATCTCTATCCTTTCACCAGTTTTCATATATATATACATCATACTATATTATATATAATTTCTATCCTTCCACCAGTTTCCACTAAGCAACATTTCCTTTGTAATTATTTTTGTTCCATCTGTCTTTTAGCACCATCAGTAAGATGTCTTGTCCCTCTCTGATTCCTGCCAGATTTTTGTCAATGTAGGCTTTGAATCTAAAGGATGAAGGTTTCTAAAATATATGTAACAACTTTATTGAGGTATAATTTACATACCATACAATTTAGTGTAAAACAAATGTTTTTAATATAGTCACAGGGTTGTGTAGCCATGACCTCAGTGAATTTCAGATCACCTTCATCACCTGGGAAAAAAGCCTATACTCATTCACAATCACTCCCCACAACCCCCAAGGTTCCCTAATTCTAAGCAACTAACAGTCTACTTTTCATTTTAATGGGTAAAGGATGCCTTCACCAAACTCAGCCCACTCAACACAGCTGAGGAAACAAAATCAGTGAATTTAAACATGAGTCAATAGAAATTATCCAAACTGAAAAACAAAGAAATAAAAGAGTAGTGGTGGTGGGAGGGAGGAGCATCTAAGGGCTATAGAATAATATAAATGGTCTGAGATACATGTGACTGGAATCTCGGAAATGGGAGAAATAGAGAATGGAGCATAAGAAGTATTTAAAGAAATAATGGTCAGGAATTTTCCAACAGTAATAAAAGTTATCTAACCACAAATGCAAGAAGATCAGAGAACCCCAAGCAGTGTAAGTACAAAGCAAACAAAAACAACCAAACACACCTAGGTACATCATATTCCAACTACTGAAAATCAAGAAGAAAGGGAGCATCTTAAAGGCAGACAGGGGACAGAAAACACATTATATACAGAGGAAGATAAATACGAAGGCACACTAACACAATGCAAACCAAAAAATAACAAATTACATCATAAAATTACTGGAGAAAAAAAAACCTGTCCATCCAGGATTCTATTCTAATAAAAATATCTCTCAAAAATAAAGGAGAAAGCTGGGTGTGGTGGCGCATGCTTGTAATCCCAGTACTTGGGGAGCTGAGACAGGAGGATCACAGGTTCGCGGCCAGCCTAAGTTACTTAGCGAGGCTCTACACAATTTAGTGAGACCCTGTTTAAAAAAATAAAGAATAAAAAATAGGACTGGGGGTGTACCTAGGAGGTAGAATGCCTCTGGGTTCAATCCCCAGTACTGCAAAAAAAAAAAAAAAAAGGAGAAATGAAGACTAAATGAAAACCTGAGAGAATTCTTTATCAGCACACTTACACTATAAGAGCTGTTAAAAAAGTTCTTTAGACATAGGAATATACCAGACAGAACCTGGATCTAAAAAAATAAACTATGATCTCTACCAGAAGTGGTACAAATGAGGGTAGATATAAAAAAAATTTTAAATGTTTATTTTTTCTAAAAGATAATTGATTGGCTTAAAGTAAAAAATAGTCATAATGCACTGTGGGTTTATAGGATATATACAAGACAAGTGCATGAGGAAAACAGTACAAAAGATAGAAAGATTTCAGAGTATAATATTCTAAGGTTTTTATATTATATATGAAATATATAATATTACAATATTATTTGAAAGTAGACTGTGAACAATGATATATATTGTAAACATTGGAGCAAACACTGCATTTTAAAAATAAGTATAAATAATAAGCAATTGGTGGAGATAAAATGAAATAATAAATATTCTCAATGAATACAAAGGTAGGCAAGAAAAAAATTAGCAAATAAAAATATAGATAACAGATTCTAATCCAACCTTGTCAACAATTACATTAAATAAAAATGGTTGCCAGGCGTGGTGGCACACACTTTTAATCCCAGTACTTGGGAGGCTGAGTCAGGAGGATTGCAAGTTTGTGGCCAGCCTTAACAACTTAGGCCCTCCTCAACTTAGTGAGACCCTGTTTCTGAATAAAAGAATAAAATAGGGCTGGGGGTGTAGCTCAGAGGTAGAATGCCCTGGGTTCCATCCCTAGTACCACAGGAAAAAAGTCTACCAACACCAATTAAAGATTGTCAGATGTGATTAAAAAGCAAGAACCAATTATATACGTTCTACAAAAAGCCCAATTTAAATATAAAGACTGTGATAAATTAAAAATAAAGGGATAAAAAGGGTATAAATGCAAGCACTAATCAAAAGAAAACTGAAATGGCTATATTAGTATCAGACAAAGTAGTTCAGAAAAAGTAATATTGCCAGGAATAAAGAGAATAATTTCATAATGATGAGAGGGTCAATTGACTAAGAAATAATAACACTCAAAAATGTGCATGCATTTAACAGAGACCTCCAAAATACATTATTCTAAAACTCTTAGAACTGAAAGAAAAATCTACAATTATTGTTAGAAGCTTCAACACTTCCTCCCTCATTAATTGCTGAAACAAGTATACAAAAAATTAGAACACAGAAGGGCTAAACACCACTCTCAATTTGGCACACCCACCCAGATGCAGATACATATTCTTCTCAAGTGTACATGTAACATTTATCGAGTTAGACAAGATTCTGGACCACTTAACAAATATGAACCAAACTAAAAAAGTCAAATAATATTGGAATGTTATCCGATCATAATGAAGTTAAACTAGAAGTTAATAACAAGAGAATATCTGAAAAATTCCTGAAATGTTTGGAGATTAAACAACATACTTCTAAATAACTCACAATTCAAAAAAGAAATCACAAGGAATATTTGAAAATAATTCAAATTGAATGAATATGAAAACACAATTTTGAGGTTGCAAAGAAAGCTTAGAAGGAAATTTATAGCATTAAATGTTTATGTTAGTGAAGAAGTAGTCTCAAATCAATGATCTAAGCTTCTACTTTTGGGAACTAAAAAGCAAATTAAATCCAATGCAATCAGAAGGAATGAAATAATAAAGATAAAAACAGAAGTCAATGAAATTGAAAAGAGAAAAAAAAGAAAATCAATAAAACCAAAAGTTTGTCCTTTGAAAAAATCAATAAAATTGATAAGCCTACAACCAGACTGATCAGGAAAAAGTGAAAAACAAAAATGACAAATTACTTGAATGAAAGAGGTGACATTATTATAGCTCCTACACATATTAAAAAGATAATAGAAGGATTAAAGATGGTGGAATATAGGGAGACAGCATGTTTCAGGTGCTCCAAGACTCGGAACTCAACCAGCAGGAAGACTGCTTCTTGACAAGGGAAGAAAAACGGCCAAAATTCAACAGAACAACAGTCTAAACACAGTGGAATCAGAGTCAGAAGCGAGCACAGAGGACTGAAAAGAGCTCCATGCGCCCCACCTAGTGAGCAGTTAGAGGAGCTGACGCCATCTCACCGAGCTCGCGCACGGCTGGCGGCTCCTGGATCGCGGCTCTCAGAGACCAACTCCAGCAAAGAAGCAGCAGCAGAATCTTGTGAAGCCAGTGACTACAGACCATCAACAAAAGCTGTTGGCTTTTCTCTCCATGCATGACAAAGATACAACTACCCATATGGCCCAGTTAGATCCTGTGGCTGCAGCTGCACCCATCTATGCCTGCAGGGACCCCAGTGGTGCTCATCAAGACCCTGAGTTACCAAGCCATCCCAGCGGAGACCACCCTGCAGGGCCACAGGGATTTGCGTGGCAACAAACAGACTGCCAGGTCTGTGAGTTTGCAAACCATCCCTGCGGAGGTGGGGGTGGGGGCTACAGTTGGACGTGGCAGAAATGTGAATTAGCAGACAGCTCCTAGGGACATTCAGGTGGGAGGGTCCTAGAAACAGCAGTGCTTGCAGAATCTCCAGTGATCACTACAGGACTGCTAGCTGTGGTGTCTGTGGGTGAAATAACTCAGCCTACATAGTTGCAGGCTCTGAAAGTGATAAACTCCTGCCTGGCCCTATTTGGGCACTATAAGCACCAATGCCAATGTCCAACAAGGGCTCACATGATCGCAGCTGCCCAGAGCAGCAGAGGTATCCATGGGGCTAAATAATTGAGCCATCCAAGCCCCAGCCTCAGAACAATACAATCTCTCCCTGCCAGAATTTGGGCCCTTAAAGCAGGGAGATCAGGGGCCGGCAGGGGTTCACATGATCACAGCTATAGGCTGGGAACTGAACACTCTTTCCACTAGCAGAGTTTGTGCCTGGCATGCATACATGCATGCCAGTGGCTGAGAGTGCTCCACATGACCATAGCCAGCAGATCAGTGGCGGTGTCCCAGGGCCATTAAAGCTCAGCAAGCTAGGCCACAAGCTTGGAATATAGCAATTGCTGGTCCTGCTGAGTTTAGGCGTCGGAGGTCAGCACTCTGTAGTTTCATGGGTTCACAATCAACAGAGCAGCAGTGGTGTCTGTGGGGCATTAAATCCCAATCTGTAGGCTGCAGACTCTGGCTCTATGGAGTTTGGACCTGGAGAGCACAGTGGCCTGCAGTCAATCAGAGACTCCTGTTTACCTGCACTAAGAACTATATCTAGTTAAAGAGGCTCTGAGGTACAAACTCAAAAGTTTGATTATAAGAGACAGATTTGGCTGGGCGTGGTGGTGCATGCTTGTAATCCCAGTACTTTGGGAGGCAGAGACCGGAGGATCCGGGTTCGCAACCAGCCTCAGCTCTCTCGCACTCTCTCTCCCTGTCTCTCTCTCTCTCTCTCTCCTTAGTGAGGCCCTCCGCAACTTCGTGAGACCCAGTTTCAAAATAAAATATAAAAAAATAGGGCCGGGGGCGTAGCACGGAGGTAGAACACCCTTGCGTTCAATCCCCGGTACCGCAAAAAAAAAAAAAAAGACAGATTTGTAGAGGCAAATATATACCCCCAGCATAGACCTTATTATAAAGGGATAACAAATAGACACAGGAATCAGACACAAAGAGGAAGAAGATGCCAAGGCAACAGAAATACAAACCTGAGAACTCTGAAAACATGAGAATGAAGAACAGCGAGGAATACAATAAACTCCCACAACTCAACAACAAGGGAGATCACTAACACTGATCTGCAGGAACAGCCAGAAGGAGAATTCCAAATTTTCAATATGATCAAAGGCCTCAAAGAAAGTGTACAGGAAATGAAAGAGCATATCAATAGAGAAATTGAGGCCCTAAGTAAGAACCCAAAAGAAACTTTGAGTGAAATGAAGGAGTCAATAAATGAATTAAAAAATGCAATAGAAACCACCTCTGGCAGGCTAGACCACATGGAAAACAGAGTATCACTCTTGGAAGACAGTTTATTCAAAACTGAAAACAGTCAACAATATAGAGAAAACATGACCTGAACATCCAAGAAATATGAGATAATGTGAAATGACCTAACTTACGGATAACAGGCATTGAAGGAGGTTAGAAGCACAAACCAAGGGTATCAGAAACCTCCTCAGAAAGCCAGGCATGGTGGCACACGCTTGTAATCCCAGTACTTTGGGAGGCAGAGACCAGAGG
>PVJS01007907.1:7244-54729 GCA_004027185.1 Glis glis
ATGATCCAGCTATACCACTACTGGGTATCATACCAAAGGGATTGAAACCAGAAAACTACAGTAATATATGCATACCCATGTTCATAGCAGCACAATTCACAGTGGCCAAATTATGGAACCAACCTAGGTGTCCATCAACAGATGAGTGGATTACAAAATTGTGGGAAATACACACAATGGAATTCTACTCAGCAATAAATAAGAACAAAATAACATCATTTGCAAGAAAATGGAAGGATCTGGAGAACATTATGTTAAGTGAGATCAGTCAATCACAAAAAAAGAAGGGACATATGTTTTCATTAGTATGTGCAACTTAGGGAGTAGTGGGGACACACAAGGGACTCCGGTTGATAATGGAGAACCCTCAGTGGGGCAAGGGAAGTGGTACAAGGGAAGGGGAAGGGCAAGAAAGAAGCAAATCAGTGGAATTACTATCATAAACAATATGTACATGTGAAAATATACCAATATCATTCTCGGTACTTCATACAGGTGGGGGGAGGCGGGGGACACTAAGAGCTGTGTGCACGTATATTAACATCAAATAGATATTCATTGCGATGTAAGCCTCCAATGTACCAATAAAAGCATGTTAAAAAAAACAAAATTAAGAGGTTTTCTTAACCCCAGTACTTGTAAGAACCTTTAATATGCTCATGTACGTTATGAAACTTGGTTTAGAGGATCACTAATGTTTTCCAAACTTCTTTGACCAGGAAACTAGTTTCTTTTTCTTTCTTTTTTTTGATGCAATGCCTAATGCCAACTCATCTTGCATTGGCACGCCCACATTTCCCATGACAGAGTTCAATATTTTATATCATTTTGTAAAACCTGATCAGTCCCTGGTTGAGGGAAGATAGCCTGCATCTGGAATTTGTAATTCATGGATGAATAAGTAATAATGAATAAGTAATCCTGAAATGAATAAGTTTCATCTTTCTTAGTTTTGCATGTTTATTCTCCAAATAAGGTGAGAAGATTCTATCTTGCTTTAAAAAAGCACATGGAAGCCTGGCATGGTGGCGCATGTCTGTATTCCAGTATTTGGGAGGCTGAGAGAGGAGGATCCCAGGTTTGAGGCCAGCCTTAGCAACTTAGCAAGACCCTGTTTCAAAATAAAAAAAAAAAATAAAAAGGACTAGGGTGTAGCTTGGAGGTAGAATGCCACTGGGTTAAATTCCCAGTACAAAAAGAAATAAAGACAGAAAGACAGAAAGAAAGAAAGCAAGAAAGAAAGAGAAAGAAAGAAAGGAAGGAAGGAAGGAAGGAAGAAGGAAGGAAAGAAGGAAAGAAGAAAAGGAAGGAGGGAAGGAAGGAAGGAAAGAAAGAAGAGAGAGAGAAAGAAAAGAAAAGAAAAGAAAGAAAGAAAGAAAGAAAGAAAGAACTTGGAGGTTGTTAGGAGTTCTAACGATCCTGCTGGTTAGTTCTCTCTCCATTGACTAAATCCCTGCCTGGAAGGAGAGTAAGATGGAAATGATGAGCTGACAAACTTAAATAGTAAGAGTTTTAGGCATCAAATTCCTTCCTTCCTTCCTTCCTTCCTTCCTTCCTTCCTTCCTTCCTTCCTTCTTTCCTTTTCTTCCTTCCTTTTTTTGTACTGGGGATTTAACCCAGGAGCATTCTACCTCCGAGCTACATCCCCAGTCCTTTTTATTTTTTATTTTGAAACGGTTTCATTAAATTTCTGAGAGTCTTGCTAAGTTGCTGAGGCTGGCCTTGAACCTGTGATCCTTCTGTCTCAGTCTCCCAAGTACTGAGATTACAGGTGTGCACCACCACACCTAAATTGCATGGTCTTAAGCAACAATGATTATATCCTAGTATAGGTTGGTAAAGGGACTAAAGCTAATCCTTGTTCTTCGATGTCCAGAAGCAGCAGCTTGGGAGGCGAAGCGGATATGCCGGTGGCCTCCTGAGTTACTAGCTGCGCAGCTTGCCTTATTTTGCTTCTTACATTGCTCCATGCGGTTCCCTAACTTTGAAATGCCTCCGTCTCTTTGCCACCAGTCTAGTTCACTTTAGTTCCTCCAAGACCTGGCTCCATTCTCACCCCCAGGAAGTCTATCCTGACTAGAGCTTCCCCCAACCCCCCCCCCCAGCACTGCTTTGCACGCTGTAGCTGTGCCATTCTCCACAACAGAGCCAGCAGGAGTTGGGGCACTGGCCTCGTCTCCATCAGGACTTGACCCCAGTTTCCTTACCTTTTAAACAGGATGTTAGAAAAGAAAATCTTGGTCCCTGTGGCTCCAAACCCCTGTTTTTGTGCTATTAATTCTTGTCCCAAATACATAAGCAAACACTGGCTTTTGCCATTTCCTGTGTTTCTCTGGTCCTTCCATTTTTCCAACTACATTATAGATCCTTGAAGAAAAAAGTCATACTTTTTTGTGGATTCATTTATTTGGGTTAATTCTGATGTTGTGTAAGAAACATTTGCCGAGTAAAAGAAACGATATGATGCCATTATCTAGCATGACTTTCAGCTGTATCTGCTCCTAAGGAATAACTCTCCTCAATTTATCAGTACCATAATAATTCCATTTTAGACTGGCTCTTTGCCCCCATGAGAAAAAAGTACACAGGAATGTTTCAGAAGAAGTCTGCACTCACAAGGTCTTCTTGCCCTTCCCTAAAACCCTCCAGTGCAGCTGGCTGTCACATGCTGCTTAGCATTCTGCCCATACACACTCGGCTTCAGTTTGGCTGATTCCATGGCATGACATTCAACCCACTCCAGTCTTACTGAGACAACTAAGAAATCCTTTCGATCCTTGCTTCCACATCAATGCCCACCATTTTCATTTCTGGGATCTTCATGAGACAACAGATTCACTCATTAGTTTCTTCTTATTTGACTGTCTCACTTGATTATTCATGCATCTCCCTTACTCTCTCTGTGATCTAGAGAGACACCCTCTCCAACATCCCAAATGATCTTGCAATGGTGTTGGAAGCCTGGCTTCTCCAATAGATACTAAAATTGTGACACAAGAGATACCATCTTCACTTGAACCCCTAGAATCCAGTACAGACCTAGTATAGTAAGGCTGGATGGAGTACAGGGCTCCTGATTTCTTTCTTTATATATTTTTTTATTTTATTGTGGCACTGGGGATTGAATCCAGGGGCATTCTACCTCTGAGCTACACCCCCAGCTCTATTTTATTTTTATTTTGAAACAGGGTCTCACTAGGTTGATGAGAGTCTCACTACTTGCTGAAGCTATCCTCGAACCTGCAATCCCCAGTCTCCCAAGTACTGGGATTACAGGTGTGTGCCACCACACCCGGCTCCGATCTCTTTCAGTCCTATTCAAGTTTTACTTACTGATGTGCCTAAAGGACCCTGTCCTCAGGCCTCCCCAGGAATGCTTCCCAGGGCACCCATCCCTGTAGGAAGATGGAGGTAACTCTAGACCACTGTCCCCTTCACATGCTACAAACCTTTAAAAAATTTCTCCTTAGCCTCCCTTCCCGCTTGGCCCTCCGAGTCTGTTCATGCAAGGCGTTGGCGCTAGTTGCCAGGCAGGGTGCGCTGCTCAGTCCTGTGCTCTTTATTCCTTGGATCCTACTAGAAGTCAGATGAAGCCTCACAACTAATGCAGGCAGGCAGGATGCGGAAACCCAAGGTGTGAGTGGCAGCCGTCGCATGGGGAAGCAAGAGCTCTCTGTCCCTGCGCTTGGGGAAACACTTCAGTCCAGGTGCACAGTGTGACCTGCCCACTGTCCCTGGGCGGTCTTAGCTGTGGATCCAGCAGATCCTGGACTCCATCCCACCTGTTCCCTCTGAGGCTCCAAAGGCTGTTGTGTAACCCCAGGAACAGGTGACTATTTTTATTTTTAGAGTTTTCATATAGCATCCCTCAAGCCAGGAGGACTGGGCCATCGGCTGAATCACTGACCATCTAGCTAGCTCTCGGATTCCTTCTTTTCTCAGGAAACACGGTGATTCACATTTATTTTCCTTCAACAGTCACACAGACAGATGAATATACATGACATCAAGGGAAGACCATGTAAAGACAAGAACAGTCTGTTTCAAGCTTGAGCACTGGTGTTGTATTGTTGATAGGAAAAAAAATAGGTTATACAAAAGATCCTGAACCTATAAAAGTCAAATGATTGATTTCTCCCCATGGCAAGCTGGAGGTGGTATTTATAGTCCTGCGGGTAGCAGAATGGGGATCATCCAGGTGCTGCTGGCTTTTCCAGCTGCAAGCTCCAGCTCCAAGATTCAGGGAAACCCTGAATCAATCCTCAAACAGACTGACCAGAAAAGTTACTGAATATCCTTCAGGACTGGAAGGTGAGGGAGGTGAAGGTGTTTTGAAATGAAAACTGCAAAGATTAGAGCTCTTTTTGTAAGTCTAGTGGTTGGGGGTTGTTTTAGGGAACTCTGCTTAAATATTCTGCTGAAAAAAATTTTTTTTTACCATTTGTCAGTGCATTTAATTATTTAAAATATGTGGTGTTTTAGATGTTGCTGGCGTGCCACTATTGGGTAAACTAAAGCCATTTATTTCATGGCATCCAGTACTTATCGTGAGGCTCCAGTGTAAGCTAAAGTCTGATAACTTAACAGGGCAGATGTTGAAATTTCTTCTGCTCACCAAGGGCAGCTACAAAGAATAGAAATGGGATGGTAACTGGAGAGGTAGTCATCAGGTTCCATTTTTCTAGGAATTTTCTTGTGTCACAACCATCTTTAGTAACACAGAGCACACAGCAAAATGTACCAAAATCATTGTTTCCTTTGAAAAGGGCATTGAATCTGAAACAGAAAGTGGTTATACTGGTGCAGTTTTAACCAATTAAGCGCAGTAGAGTTTAAGTGCAACCTGATTTTTACCATTTTGAATGGACTTTTTGTTCCCTGTTTGTATAATTCCATCCAATTCACTTCTTGTTTTGAGGTTTTTCTGTTTCTTCGGAAAAAAAAATAGAAATCATGCTACTAGATTTTATTTCTTTAAGATTTGTTTCTTGCCTCGCAAGCTCCTAAATGTATTTACCCCACCACAAAGTAATGAATGTTTCATATTTTAAGATCTGATTGAGGTGATAGTATTTAATTCTAAAGGCTTCTAAAATAAAACATATAGACTAGTCAACTTGACTAACTCCACTTAAAATACTTTTCTGTAATAAAAAATCAGATAGAAAATTGTCTGACCAGTCTACATTTTCAATGTTTTGAATACTTCAAAGTAAATTGATGGTACAATTTGATTGTGTTCTTGATATTTTCTTAAAACAAATTGAAATAGATTTCTGGTGTTCTAATTAATTCAACTAATAGGAAATTATGTTTTTCTACTTTCTGGTACATGCTAATAAAGAAAGAGCTGTGTAAGGTTAATGATCAGGTTTTATAAATGAGCCTTCTTGCCTCCTGCCTCCAATATTCCCAGAGAACAGGATGTCTAAGGTTGTATTTTGAATTGTTTTTTGATTTTTGCAAACAGGTGTCTTATTAAGGATTTTGAAAAGCGGCCTTCCGTAACACATCTCCTCGACCATCCGTTTATTAAAGGAGCTCACGGAAAGGTTTTGTTTCTGCAAAAACAGCTGGCCAAGGTGCTGCAAGACCAGAAGCATCTAAACCCTGTTGCTAAAACCAGGTATAGTACTCCGTGTCTTTCTGCATCCTCCCCGGTGGTTATTTATAAAAATGGCATGGCAGGTGTCTTGATTTGCCCAGTGTTTTTGAGGGTTTAAATGATGTGACATTAAATACTCCATGCCTGGTGGATGAGAAGGCAGGCTTGGGAAACAAACTGCCCATGTGGCTTTTGTGGCTAATTTCTTTCAAATAGCAGAAGTCTCACTGCTCTCATGTTCGGTTAGCTTTAGTTAAAAACCAACAGATACATGTATATATTTGTATTTAATATAAATGTGGATTTTAAAAAACCAATAAAAGTAACTGTGCAGAAGCGGCCATGGCTGAGATTGTGTGAAAAACCTTTACTTGGTTGTTGCAGACCGGGGAGCAGAAATGTAGACTGTAAAGTGACTTTGGAAAGATTACGTGTTAAATATTAGAGGCTTTGTCTTTGTGTGCAATGAGACTATTTCTTCTTCAGTTAAAAATTCTTTAGAGTCAATTTAGTACTTTTAAATGATTTTTCAGATATTGATTATGCTATCTAAAGCAACTGTGATTCCCATCTTATCTACCCCCACCACTTTTTTTGTAGGGTAGAATTAAAAAGAAATATTTATTTTCTGGGGCAAGTACTTAAAACAGTATTCTGTGGCGAGTCTCTTAGAAATAGATCTTTGGTTTCTCTCCAGAGGGTGGCAGGATTTCTCTTTAAGAAAAAAAAAATTAAATGCAAATAAACCTACTTCCTCTGCTCAGCAATACTTGGTTTTATAAATCCAGCCAGGATGCAGATAAGCTCAAGTCCATTATTAGTAAAAGAACATTCAAAGTACTCGAGGTGAAGAAAATAAAATATCATAAGTCACAAGTTCTAGAAATATTCATATATTCTGCAGAAAATTGTTTACAAATCAAAACCCCAAACATTGGCATCAGAACTCAAAAGAGCTGGAGGCGTAGTTTCAAGGTGACTATATTTTGCTGATTTTCTCCACCCACCACCAGGTTCCATTTTGGATAGCTCAAAACAAAGATTTTCCTACTCTAGCCCCTTTTCCACTGCCATTTCTGTTTCTACAGCTTGCCTGTGGGTACAGAAATTCTTGTGACTTTTTGAAGCAGTAGGAACTTGTGTGTAAGCCCCATGGAATTGAAATCCCCTTTCTTCCCTTGCTTTTGTTCCTGTACATCAGCCACGGCCCCCTACCACACACACACACACACACACACACACACACACACACACACACACACCGCAAACACCCAAAATGAAGATTAAATACAATAAAACAAAAACCAAGTCGAAAACAAACCCAGCATTTAAATGCTCAAAGTCAAATCCAGCGTCTCCTCGTCTCCCTGTTCTGAGAACTGCTGCAGAAGGGCTTCCAAGCCTTCATTTGCAAAGTTACCCAGTTTTACACATTTGCCTGACTTGCCTCTCTAGATATATGCTCTCTTTTTAAACACTTTCCTCCTTTTACCATAGAAAATCAGGACTCCATGCTCTCTCATCCCCTTCCTCTAATTTCTCTTTATCTTTGTTAACCCCTTTGATGTTAAAAAGCCTCAGAGGGTGCAAAGGCTTCTCAGGGGTCTTTGTAATCTTGAGTTTCACTCAGTAGTTTGTGTTTCTTTGAACAGTCATTAAAAAAATTTTTTTCCAAATAGGTATCAAAACTTTAAGCAGCCCTTTCCTTGGGAGGTAGGAAAATGAATTAATTTGGAAGGAACCACATGCATGTAATTGATACTTTCTCTGCCACCTTTCCCACAGGATGACTTCCTTTTAGTAACTGATAAGGAGTTGGCCACATAGATAGTTTTTAAGCCCACCAGGAAAAACTCTCAGCTATCATTTGATGTTGATAAGTCAAATTTTTTTAAAGTTGTGAGTTTCTGATAAGGTGGAAAAAAAACAAAGAATAATTGAGGTAAGAACCAGGTTTGCTCCCTAGCTCAGCCACTTGCTAGATAAATTATTTAATTTTTCTATTCTGAAATCTCTTCTATAAAATAGGGATAATTTTGAGGGTTGAGTCTACATGTAAAATGCCAATAATAGTGCTGGACACAGAGTTAACCCTCAACAAATGTTTGTAGTAAAAGTGTTATACATGGTCTCTTTAATTTTGAATCTTTCTTTTTAACACTAACTACCTTTTGCCCTTCATCTGTGAAAATTCATCTTTTTGCCTGGCGTAGAAGATCATGACAATAAACAGTACTGAGGTACCAAATGTTAAAAATGTCAATTTCTCTCTTATTCAAAATCTAATTTATTCATTTATTCTTTGTAGAGACATTTATATGTGTGTAGGTGTCAGGCTCTATGCTGAACAGAGGGACTACAAAGGCAAATCAGATACACAATCTGATAAAGAGGTAATGGTCTGGTGTGTGATGCAGACAAGAATCAGATAAGAGCAGCTCACATGAAAAGTACTTGATGCAGAATGCCTGAGTACCCTACGGAGCACCTGGGAAGGGATACTAGTCGTCCTGGAGTTGGGATGCTTGGGGAAGACCCTCTGGAATTGTGGGAAAATGCTCCTTGAACTGTCCTGAAGAACAAATAGGAGATGGTTGGGAAGGGGGATATTCCAGGTAGAGGGGAAAGAATGAGCAAAGGGCAAAGGAACAAGGCTAGAGAGAGCTCAAGGAATTTTGTGAACAATTAGTTGACACCATTAGAGCTTGGTGTGGGACAGGTGGGAAGGAGACGAGGTAGGAAGTGGTCATGTCATCATGGGCCTAAGGAACTTGGATTTGTTCCTTAGGTGGTAGGGAGCCACTGAAGAATTTCAAGCAGGAATGTATTCCAGAAGGTCATTCTGATTGCAGCTGGGAGAATGGGATGGAGCAGGGCAAGGCTGGAGCCAGGGACAGGAGAGAGCATCTACAGCAGTTATAAACAGCAGAAGATGTTCAGGTAATGGTATTGTCAGGACCTGGTGGTAGATTAGTTGAGGGACATTAAGGGAAGAGACAAGTGTGTCAGGGCCTACCTGTCTCACTGCTGTGACCCAGGAAACCTGACCACACAACTTAGAGAAAGGAAGAGTTATTTGCTCACAGTTCTAGAGAGTTCGGGGACTTGGTCCATGTTAGTTTGAGATCTGTGGAGTTCAGGGCATGAAGGCAGGAGGCAGAGAGAGAGAGAGAGAGAGAGAGAGAGAGAGAGAGAGAGGGAGGCACAAAGGCTCTGCTCTCACATCAAGGCCAGAAGTAAGACAGCAAGCAAGGGGATCCAGGGACACAAGCATAGTCTCCAACATCATAACCCCAGTGACCTCCTCCTCCAATTACACCCCACCTGCCTAGGTTACCACCCAATAAATCCATTACAATGGATTTAGCCACTGATGAGATTCAACCCATCAACTCTGAACATCAATGCATGAGATCTTTCAGGGGACATTCTATATCTAAACCATAATACTACCAAAATTGAACTGCCTCCCTGCCCTGGTTCAGACTGCAATCAATAGAAATTGCGAGAAACTAAGAGACAGAAACCAGTCAAAAAGACCACTCCTTCTTCCTATCCTATCGAAGGCAATATCAAGTACTTACAGATACTACACACAGCTTCCAGCTTTCTGTCCAAAGTAGGGTTCCTCAGTGGTCCAAACAGTCCTACCCACTGCCCCTCTGCAGGAACAACTTTGATTTTGAGAGCTGATCCAGAGGAATGAGACCTATGACCTCATGAACACTGCCTAGTTCCTGAAAAGGCAAGGAAAGACCTGACCACTTTTAGTTCTTTCCCCAGGAGAGAAAGAAGTTAGTAGTTGGAGAGGGCTGCAGGGAAGAAGGCAGGTTCTTAAAGAATGGGGAAGACTGACAGGTGAATGGGAAAGGTCTTATGTAGAGGGAGATGTTGAAGACAGAAAAGAGGAGATAATAGAGGAAGCAAGAGGAAGTGGATCAGGGGTCTGAGAAAGGCTGGTGGGTCTTAGGGAGAAAACTTCTAAGTTGGGAAAGATACATTGAAGTTAGATGAAAACACTCAGAATTTGATGGGGTAAAGGAAATACTATGAGGAAACTCATGTTGAAAGGCCTTTATTTTTTCCAAAAAACTAAGCAAGGTGATCTCAGAGTTGGGAGTGGGCTTTGGACTCCAGGGAGGTATTAAACCTTTGAAATAGACACCATGAGGAATTGATAAGGAATCAATTAAAGATAGACGTAATTGCTTAAGAGCACAGAAAACCCAGGCAGAAAGTAACTGAATAGTATTCCAGGGTAGGGAGGTTAATCACTGTTTAGGATAATGCATGCAGAGCGCTCAGGACAGTATTGGATATTAAAACTCTCAGAAAATGTACCGTTGCCACTCCCATCTTCCCCATCTGTCATCTCCAGTGACAAGGAGCAGTAGAGACAGCAGCGTCTGTGGGCTTTCCCAGATGGGAACCTGGCTTCAGTGGACGTGACAGGTGGACAAAGGAAAGGCAGTCAAGGTTAGGAGTCTCCTCGTGGTCTCTACAGCAGAGTGAAGAAAGTGGAGGTAGAGTGCCTTATTGACTTTGAGGCTGAGTCTTGCAAGGACTGGCAGTCACCATGAAGGTGGAGAGCAGACTCAGTGGAGGAAGGAGAGAAAAGTAGTAGAACTGAGATCCTGGGAACTTTTGAGAGATAATTAGGAACTAGGCAGAGCAGAGTTTGTAGACAATGTCAGTGTAATAGAAAGAAAAGGTTTTTATTTATTTATTTTTTTATTATTATTTTTTGCGGTACCGGGGATTGAACCCAGAGGGGTTCTACCTCCAAACTACAACCCCGGCCCTATTTTTTTATACTTTATTTTGAAACTGGGTCTCATGAAGTTGCAGAGGGCCTCACTAAGTAGAGAGAGAGAGAGAGAGAGAGAGAGAGAGAGAGAGAGAGCTGAGGCTGGCCGCGAACCTGGATCCTCCAGTCTCCGCCTCCCAAAGTACTGGGATTATAAGTGTGTGCCACCACGCCTGGCGCAAGAAAAGGTTTTTAAAGTGGTGACAAGTTCAGGAACCCTGAGATCAAATGTGAATAAAATGAACAAAGTGATTGGTGGTGGGAGGCAGGGAAAACCAAAGACTAATAACAAGGGAAGGGGTAGAGAGATAGAAAACTTAGGAGGCAGGTGCTGAAGGAGACGATACAAGAGGATGATATGAATATTTAAAAAGGGAGAGATTGGTTAGGGAGAATAATGTTTGGGTAAGATGGAGAGGAGCAAGTGGACATGCACCCTCCCTTCCCTCTCACAGTGAGCGGATAGAAGGTGGCTGGGACTGGAGCAACAGGGGAGGTGGCTCATCTCTGTTATAATGAGCAGATAAAATAGACATTCCAGAGTATTCAAGAGAACAAAGCCAGGAATCACAGGGAGCTTGTTCAGAATATAGTAGAGGTACCGCGTGCATGGAGGTCCTGTCTCACCTCTCATGGGCCTAAGCCCAGGAGAAGTGGGCTCTTCTGAGCGCAGCACCTTTTGGGAAAGCCAGGCTGTGCTAAATTCCCATTGCACCACATATTTACTACAGACACAGGTCTAGATGTATCTTTAGGACTATATCTATGTAGCCCATGGGAGCACCTATGCAGAAGCGATATTGTCCTATTTGAGATGCTGATGATAGTGTATGTATAACCCCATGGGAATTTAAATTTTTCTGGTAATTTACAAATTATGGCATGGCATATATTTGATTTAGGTACAATAAAGCAGTTATGAATCCAAGGCATACTCTCTTTTTTTTTTTGCAGTACTGGGAATTGAACCCAGGGGCATTCTACCTCCAGGCTACACCCCAGCCCTATTTTTTTCTTTATTTTGAAACAGGGTCTCACTAAGTTGCAGAGGGCCTCACTAAGTAGCTGAGGCTGGCCGCAAACCCACGATTCTCCTGTCTCAGCCTCCCAAGTACTGGCATTACAAGTGTGCGCCACCACGCCCCGCATACTCTCTTAAAGGAGGTTAAAAAGCTCTAGAATTCTGAACAATAGTTTGAGGCTACATTGTTACTTAATCTGTCATCGTTGCTTTCAAACAATTTGGTTATTTCCTTTTTTTCCCCCTTCCCTATACTGGGGATTAAACCCAGGGGTATTCTACCTCCAATCTATACCCCAGCCCTTTAAAATATTTGTTTTATGTTTTGAAACGAGGTCTTGCTAAGTTACTGTCCATTGGCCTGGAACGTGTGATCCTCCTGTCTCAGACTCCAAGTAATGGAATTACAGGCGTGTGCTACCAGGCCCCCCTCAATTTGGTTATTTCCTTGACATCAGCCCCTATTTCCTTGATCATCAAAAGGACTTCTTCCCCAAACTAGTTTTGCAAATTCTTGAATTCATTAATATTATTCTGGTATGTCGGTCTTATCATTAAAGTTCAGAGAAGTAGACTTGAAGACATGGAGTTTATCACTTCACAGGAGTTCTGGGAGGAGACAAAACCTCTGTCAGGGATGTGAGTGGAGGCAGGGAGGCCTGGCTGGCTGTCAGGACCGTGATCGCAAATGTGAGCCTCAGTCACATGACAAGCATGTTGTGCCCCTGCAGGTGGCTGGAGACATGCTGAGACCACAAATGTTAAACCCTCAAATGCCAAGGGTCTGCTCTACGTATTACTTGGAAGAAGAATTAAATTGCTGGGTTTTTTTTTTTCTACTCTGCTTAATGGATTTTGGTTCTGCCCTTGTAATTTCCCTGAGGCTGATTAAAACAATGACTTCAGTTTTTCTGATTTCTTTTCAACTTGGAGCAGTGACCTTTAAAAACAGATTTTTCACTGCTTAGATGAAAAACAGGTGGTTACTATAATAATTTCCACCTAAAAATTCTTCTTTTTAAAAACATCTATGTGTTGTAATGTTTGTTTGAGCAATATGACCTTACCTTAGAGGTCAAGCTATATGCTCATGTAGTGAGAGGAGCCCAGGTGGGCTCTCTGTCCGTATTTGACTCTCAGTGGAACAGAGTCACATCCAGATGGTCTGCCATTGTTATTCTCTTCCTAGGTCTATGATTATATAGTTATAGTCAAATATAAGTTTCATTTTAATTATATATCAATGGGTATACTGAAATGGAAACAATGATTTGGAAGAAGTATTCAACACCACTGACTGTGTGATAGCAACAATTCTCTCCTCAGTTTTGAACATTTTCCTTACTGTTTAGAACCACTGACTGCAGTGGTAAGGAGATAGCTCCAGGGCTCTGTCTATGGCCACAGAGGTATTTGTCTTAGAGTCTGGAGGACCACCATCTTTGAGCCTGGACCCTTCTCCTTCCCCTCCCCTCCCCTGCCTTCCCCTCTCCTCTCCTCTCTTTTGGTACTAGGGATTGAACCCAGGGCATTACACCTCTGAGCTATACCCCCAGCCCTACTTTTATTTTGAAAGAGGGTCTCACTAAATTACCCTGTTCCAGTCTTGAACCTGCAATCCTTCTGTCTCAGCTTCCCAAGTACCGGGATTACAGGCGTGCGCCACCACATCCAGCTTCTTCTTCTTTATCCCCCCTTTCACCTCTACCATCAACAGATATTACTTTCTTTTGTGTCTGGAATCTGGTGGGAGTATTAGTTATTGTGTTAGTTACCTTTCTGTTGCGGTGACCAAAATACCTGACACAAAGAACATAAAAGAGAAAGGTTGATTTCCATGGTCAGCTGGCTTCATCACACTGGGTCTGAGGTGAAGCAGAAATCATGGTGGAAGGGTGTGGTGGAGCAAGCTGTTCAGCTCATGGCAGCCAGGAAAGAGAGAGAGAGAGAGAGAGAGAGAGAGAGAGAGAGAGGAGGGAGGAGGGAGGAGAGAGGAAGAGAGAGGAAGAGAGAGGAAGAAGAAGAAGAAGAAGAAGAAGAAGAAGAAGAAGAAGAAGAAGAAGAAAGGAGAGGAGGGGAGGGGAGGGGAGGGGAGGAGAGGAGAGGAGAGGAGAGGAGAGACCTGTCCAGCAGACATCCCCAGTGACCTACTTCCTCCAATGAGGTCCCACCTCCCAGCCGTCCATTCAGTCACCAATGGATGAATCCACTGATGATGTCAGAGCCCTCACATCGGGAAAGCCCCTTCTCTGAACTCATGAGACTCTGGGGGACATTCCAGATCCAAACCATCAGTCATTCTCCATTACTTCCAGTTCCGTCCTTGAATGGAGGAGTGGGCTCTGATCTGGATATAGAGGAGCAGAGACAGAGGTGACCTTGGTGATCCTGCCACAGGGTGACTGTCTAAAAGGGCACAGGGTGAGAGTGTGCTCTCACAAGCACATGGCCTATAGGTATTAGGCTGAAAGAGCTTGTTGCCCTCCTGTTCTGGAGTAGTGCTTCAGAGAGCCTCCTTCTGTCCTCTGTTCTCCTTTGTTGTGGGGGAGTAGAGGAGAGGACCATGTCCTGCCTCCCGGCATGGCACTCTTGCAGCCCTGTTGGTTTCTACCTATATGGGAGCCTCCTCTCTAGACGCAGAGTCAGCAGACAGGGAGAAGTAAGGGAGTAAGGAGTCACTTAGGGGCAAAATAATTCATAGGGCCAGAAGCTCAAACAAAGATGTTGGGAGGCCCAGTGATGGGCTGTTGAAGAGCATTCACACAGGCATGGTTTAGCTGTAATGCAGGTGTGAACAGTTCCTGCAGTATTGGAATCTTTCCCACACAGGGGCTGGGCCAGAGGCATTCAAAGAAAGCCTGCATCTTCTACCTCATCTCTGCCCACTGTGGTCCTAGCAGAGCTCATAGCCCCACCTCTGGCCCAGTCTCAGCCACCCTGCAGATCCTGTGCTTCTTCTCCACCCATTTCCTCAGACGTGAACATTCGGACTTGTTCTCATCCCCGCTGCACTTAATCCATGGACTCAGATACCAGTTCCCCCTTTCCTTGATTCCTGAAATCTAAGCCAACCCTACTTAAACCCCAACCGTACTATTATACCAGACCCAACTCCAGGTACCAGTCTGAGCCAGAGGATCCCATCTGAACTTCAACCCCAAAACTCCATTTGTCTGAGAAGCCAGGCTTAACAGCCAATATTCTCAGAGCCTCATAAACACAATTAGGAAATTCAACAGAAGGGAATCAGAAGGGAATAGAGACTCTCCTGGAATTTGAAAATGTCTTCTGAACCATCAAGACTACACTACCGTACCATAGACACTTGATTTAACACTGTCTTTGGCTATTTATCCACCCACTTACATATCTCTCTTCATTTTGCTAAGCTTTGGAATATTCCATCCAACTATTTTTTAAGTTGGAGATCTGTAATTTTCACATTCAACAAGGAATTTCAGCAAAAATCCATAATAGATGCTATTTGTAAGTAAGGTACTAGGTGGGGCATGTTAAAGAAAAGTTTAAGTTTGTAGTTACTAGTGATAAATCATTTGATGCAAGAAAACTGAAAAAAAATTTAAACTAAAAATAGAAAAATATAAAACAACTAAAATTGATAAATATAAAACAACTAACATTGATAAATATAAAACAAGTTTTCACAAATATATATGAAATCTAGGGTGATGTTTAAAAAGAGATAAAAAATGGGAATCAGTAATGTTTTTTCTCTTCAGTAGGCCCTCCCAGCCCATAGCCAAAGGAGGTGTCTTTTACTTATAAACTATTATTGGGGAAGATTTTTATGAGAATCAGGCTAAATTTATAGATGACATCTGCATGATTCTTAGAGTTAAGTTTGTGAGACAGACAGACAGACAGACAGATAGACAGACTGCTTCAGCATACAGGCATTCTGCTGGGGGCTCAGTGTAAATCCAGTAGTACCAAGATCAAAACTGATATGTTCACACTGAAAACGAACTTTCTAGCAGAGTGCATTTATTTGTGAGATTGCAGGTGAGGCTTTATCAGTGCTTCCATTTTTAGTTGGCTATAAAAATGTCATCCAAGCTGGGCATAGTGGCGCATGCTTGTAATCCCAGTACTTGAGAGGCTGAGACAGGAGAATTGCAGATTCTCAGCCAGCCTCAGCTACTTAGTAGGGCCCTCCACAACTTAATGAGACCCTGTTTCAAAATAAAGAATAAAAAATAGGGCTGTGGGTATAGCTCGGAGGTAGAATGCCCTAAGATCAATCCCCAGTACCACACACATACACACACACACACACACGCACGCACACACGCACACATGCACAAATGTCATTCAACATGAAGTTGGGCATCCCTGCATGCAGTTCAGCCTCTTTTACGTCCAGGTTGGAAGGGACTGGAGGAAAACACCCCTGGGAAACACACCAGTGGTTCAGTAGTATTTCAGATTCTGATTTCCTCCCTGATCTGCCTGACAGGGGGTTTAGTTGCATTCCTGGGGTGGGGAGTGGGTGGGTAGATGAAGACTGCTTACTTCATCTTGACAGAAGCCAGAGCTCTGGACAGGTTTTAAATTTCTGACTTTCTTTGTCAACTGATAACATGATATGTAGAATAAACTCCAACTTAGCTTTTTTTCCACACAATTACAAGATATGAATTTGTGAAGGAGGAAAACTAGCTGAATTTAATATGATGAGAAGTTAATTAATTCATTTCAAAGTGTTGCATTATTTTTTTTATGATGAACTTTAAGGAAAAAAAGAGCTTAGGTTTATACAGAGGAAGTTTTGGCCAGAAATATTGAAATATTTAGCCAAATAGCTAGCTAGAAGTAGCAGTAGCTCTGAGTTATAATGAAAATCTCTGTTTCTTTTTTCCGTGTGAGTGTGTGAGTGTGTGTGTGTTGTGTGTGTGTGTGTGTGTGTGTGTGTGTGTGTGTGTGTGTGGTACTGGGGATTAAGCCCAGGGGCATTCTACCTCTGAGCTACATCCTTAGTCCTTTTTATTTTGAAACAGGGTCTTGCTAAGTTAAAAATCTGTATTTCAAACCAGTATGATTTCTCTTTGAAGAGAAACAGATCAATAAATGTTCTTTTTAGTAATTTGAAAAATGCTTAGGTTATAAATTTGACTTCATTAAATAAAATTAGGTTTCATTCTTTTTTTGATATTTATATGAATTAGCAGCAAAACTGGTTATAGTGCTAGAGATAACTAATAGTAGGCTTTAAATATCCCTTCTTCAACTCTACCAGTGATGGGGATTGGGAAGTAAAATTTTATTTAATAAGCTAGAAGAGAAAAAAAGGTCAGTGTTTACTTGCCTATTTCCATGTGTTATGAGCTCAAGACTCAATATGCAGAGCTGATGAATTTGCTTCTTTCTTTTTTACCTCTGTAATGAAACACATGTAACAAGGGGTATGGTGGACACTAGAACTCCGTGACTTACCCATGGTACTTACAATGTCTGGGACTCGGCTAGATAGGACCCTATCAGTGGGTGACACCCTCTTAAGCTGTGATGGTGGTGGGCATAAGAGTTGACTGGGAAGACCCCAGCAGTGATGCTCCTCTCCTGGTGAATTTATAGTATGTGGAAGGACATTTTACATGTAATTCTGTTTAATTAATGGTATTCTGAGTAATGTGTGGAGTTATGTGAATGGTGGATTCCAAATTTTGACAATGATCTAAGAATAGGTCTTGGTGTGTTTTTTCAGCCCTTGCATATTTTATATCCATGACTGTGTGTTTTCACAGTCACCTGTGAAAGAGGAGACAAGTCATGAATGGTTCTATTTATAAACGAAGAAAACCGAGATACTGCCTGTGTCTCACACTACACACTCACAAGCCCGAGACTGGAACCCAGCACTCTTGACTTCTAGGCCAGTGCTTTCCCCAGTAGCACACAGAGTAGTGACAAGAGTGTACAAAGAAAATACAGGAAGACCTACTTTGACCCTGAATTAACTTCATACCTTAAATAACTCTATTTTGGTATACTAAAAGGGATTGTTATTTACTACCAACCAAGTTTTAGGAAATGCCTGGTGAGCGATGCCCCCCAAGAGAAAATCCCACATATATATATGTGGGATATATATATATATATATATATATATATATATATGTATGTGTGTGTGTGTGTGTGTGTATAAAGAGTACTCTATTGTTTATAGTAGCAAAAAAATTGGAATCAGCCTAAATGTTGAGCAACATAGGACTGAATAAATACATTGGTATATATTCATACTATGTAATATTACCCAGTGATTAAAGTGACTGAACTAGGTAGGTAGACAGTTTTAAAAATCATAATGTTGAATGAAAAAAGCAAGTTTGCAGAAGGAAACCCACACTATGATATCATTTTTATTATTAAACATACAGAACCTATCTAATGCTCAAGAGTGCATGTAGGTATTTGAGTGGAAGGATATCCACCAAATAGTGGTCACCTCATGAGAGGGGTGCAGCAGGGCAAAGGTCACAAGGGGATTTCAAATAAATAAGATGAAATGTAAGCAACGACCAGTTCTTTGTTATTTACTATATCCTCAGAAGTTTTCTGTAGCTTTAAAAACATCTCACCAAGTTGGGAATGGTGCTGGCAGATTGGATGAGGGGACCTCAAGGGGAGGAAAGTACTTATGGTTGTACCCCAGGGAAAACTCTATGCTTGTAATAAAAACAGTATGCAGAATGGCATAAATGAAATGCCTTCCTATTAAGGTCTCAGAATTTTCATGACTTGATCCTTTTTATATGAAATATCACATACTGGTTGACAGTGAACTTGTGTTACACCAAACAGAAAAAAAATGCAGAAGATATTTGTTCCTGGAAGTGCTGTACTTGGAATTTAAGGAAAGCAAATACATGTGATAGGTGTTCCCACTTGGTAACGCTTCCCACTGTGGCAGGAGAGAGACTTGAGCCGCGGAGCTCACCTCCCCTGACCGCTCCACAGGGAGAGCTTGGTGTGTGTCCTGGACATGCTCTTACTGCCTCTGTCTCTGAAGTCTCTGAGTGTGTCATGTGATAACACTGGGAATGAGCCATCCTCGCCCACCTTCTGCTATATTACTTACTGTCTGAATGCTGCTGATCTCTTGATACATTTCTAGGCGTGAAAGGATGCATACCAGAAAACCCTATCACGTGGAGGATGCTGAAAAATACTGCCTGGAGGATGATTTGGTCAATCTAGAAGTTCTGGATGAGGTATTCAATATTTAGTAGACAATTCTCCTTGATGGTGTTTGTTTCATGCCAGTGGTTTGACCTTTCTGTTGTAGACAGTGTTCTACTAAGGTCATCTGAAAAGTTAATTGTTTGTATAGCCACAGGGTAAAGCTCAGGGAGCCTTTGGTTGCTGTGACTGTGATCCTGCGTTGTGTTCATTTATAGTCCCTAGAATGATGAAGAGAAAGGATTTAGATTTTTCCAATAAAGCTCTTTATATGATAGGCTTAAATGACCTATTCTACCGGCCGGGATTTATTTTCTGCTTAATAAAAATATTCAGTTAACCCTCAAGTTAAAATAGTTGTTTGTTTTTCATAAAGAGGAGTTTCATTTGGGGAAGTAGTGAAGTTAATACAGCTTGCATTCTAAATCCAAAATCTGTGATAATCTCCACTTAAAATATGTGCATTTAATAGAGCTGTTAATTGCACCAGATCTGGACCTGCTTCTGATGAGTCTAACTCTGGGGACCGTTAACTTTAACACTGAATCACTAACGTGTAATGTAAAGTGTCCAATTCCATATTTCCACCACCTAGACTTTAAGTACAATGCTTTGAAAAATGAAGTTACTATTTTATCTGTGTTTTACAATAGGAATGACCTATTAAATTCTAAATAGAACATTTCTATTTGGTAGGACAAGATTTTTTCCCCCAATAAAAATACAATACTTGTTGACTATCTCAATGTCCTTTAACAAGACCAAATTCTTTCAGTATATCCCTATTTTTCTTCTTTCAAGGCAAATATCTGCATCATTTTAGTGATTTAGGATCAGTAGGCTCACTGAATGAATTAAATGAATTAGTTTAGTCTTTTAAAGAAAAATATCCTTGCAATATGAATTTATGGTTATTTTTAGAGTCTCTATCTTGATTGAATGTAATGTTTACTGTTAGTACCATTTATCCTCTTCTTAGGATACAATTATTCATCAGCTGCAGAAACGCTATGCGGACTCATTGATTTACACATACGTTGGAGACATCCTGATTGCCTTAAACCCCTTCCAGAACCTAAGCATATACTCTCCACAGGTGAGGGATGCTTTAAGAGCGTAATGCTTCTTAACAGGAAATTAAAAACTGCAAAGGCTGCACTGGGGGTGTAACTCAGTAGTAGAGTGCTTGCCTAGCATGCACAGGGCCCTGGGTTCAATCTCCAGCACTGAAAATAATAATAAATAAAATCACATGGGTGAATGAAAAGAAGGAAAAAGTGATAATAAAACCATGCCACACTATGGGTGTATGTCTGAAACTAGAGAATAATGCAGCACAGATGGAATTTTGACCTCTGGGGTAACTTTTTAAAGCAAGCTGCAACAATAATGGCTAACATTAAGTGCTTCCTACACGACAGGCACTGGGTTATAGTCACTTCCCACAACCCTGTGAGACAGGTATATTAGTAAGCCTATTTGGCAAAGGAAGAGACTTAGCATAGAAAAGCTAATGCTGGCACAGGTTCATTAAGCCAATAAATTCAGAGCTGGGATTTGAACCCAGGCCTGCAGACTCCAGAGCCTTCCTGAAGCAGCAGGTCCCCTAAGAAGTGGCAGAGTTTTGGTTTCCTGGGCAACAGATAATGAAAGCTTTAGATGGTCCAGTGGAGCCTTAGATGTTTCCTTTAAGTTAGTTATTTATTTTTTTCAGTTTTCCAGACTTTATCATGGGATGAAACGTGCCTCAAATCCCCCCCACATATTTGCCTCGGCAGATGCTGCTTACCAGTGCTTGGTCACTTTCAGCAAAGACCAGGTAGGGACTTAGCTTCCTCTCCTACCAAGGCCCATGGTAAGACATGCTTCCTCCCCCTCCTCAGCTCCTAAGTCTTCCTGAAAACTGTCCACTCTGGTTACTGAGGCCCAAGGAAACAGGAAAGGACATTGCAGCTCCGAGCAACCGGAACACTGATAAAGCCATGGTAGCAGGAAAAGGAGAGAACCCTTCTCAAGAAACATGAAACATTCACAGCAGGGGCGTTCATTTGCTCTCATAAAATGTAATAAAGATATGTCTAATACAAATGAGAATGTGGAGCAAACATGCCCTAATCACTTACAATGATTGTAATAAAAACAAGATGTAGACTGGCATAAATGAAATTCCTTCCTGTTAAGGTTTCAGAATTTTCATGACTTTGCTCTTTTTATATGAAATTTTGTACTCGGGCTGTCAGTGATCTCACACCACATTATTTAGCTGCTGTGAAACTGGGATGGGTTGGGTGAAGAGTGAATAAACCTTAAGTTCAATGCTAGTTGAACACAAACTTTGCTTATACATTTTAGCTTTCTAGGCTTCCAATTCATCCTACCTTCGACCACTCCTTTACTTTCAATAGGTCAATTTCGGTTTGTTTCTTTATTCTGTTTGCAATAGAGGTGATCTAATTTGGTGAGCAAATTTTATGAAAGAATCACTGTGTGTGTATTTCTTGAGGCCTGTGATGTCCAAACTTCTGGCTTTGTTGAGGAATAAATGAAATTATAACAATGAAAGTTACAATATGGGATACATGGCTTCACTGTAGGTTAGAAACTTGGTTTCTCCAGATCTTACCCCTCAGGGACTTGTGAAATATTCTTGGATTTTCATGGAGAAGAAGTAAATGGAGAGAGATAATGTGTTTTTCAAGTCAAGAAGTATCTCACTGGGTGTGTTTTTTCCTTTTCTTTCTGACACCAAATGTATGTTCCCCCAAACTAGCCAATTTTCCAATTCTCTGACATCACCTAGGTGTCTTACAACTGCATTCAATTCTGACACTAGCTGGATTCAGTACAGACCCCCAGGTTAAGGGCTCAGTCCCACAAAGCTGCCCCCACTTCAGATGCCAACCACAAATGGAGCACCCAGGCTTCCTGCACTTCTCTCAAGACAGATAACAAATTCAGGAGTTCCCACCACCACCCTCGGGTTTGCTGATCCACTGGCACAGAACTCAATGGGTAAACACCTCTGTTTACACATTTATCATAAAGGGTGTAAGACAGGACTGGACACATGGGAGAACTCATAAGGCAAGGCACATGGGGGAGGTGGCACCCAGGGCTGTGACAGGCAGAGCTTCCATGTCCAGTGGGCACACCTTCCCAGTGCCTGGCTGTGCACATCAACTAGATGCCCATTGGAGCTCATTGTTCAAGAGTTTTTATAATCCAATCTCCAGCCCCCTGCCCCTTCCTGGAGTTGGGTGGTACAGTTGAAATTTCCCACACTATAATCACCTATTTTTTCCTTTCTGGTGACCATTCCCCATCCTGAAGCATCTAGGATCCCCACCTTGAGCCACCTCATTAGTGATAACCTGAGGTATGGTTGAAAGGGGATCCTCGTGAATAGCACACGCTTCTCCTAACACACCTATCTGTCAGGACTTTGCAAGGGTTTTAGGAGCTTTATGCTAGGAAATAGGGATAAAGAGCAAATATGCAATTGTTTTTGCAGTACTGGGGATTGAACCCAGGGGCATTCTACCTCTGAGCTACACTCCCAGGCTTATTTTTTTTTCTTTATTTTGAAACAGGGTCTCACTAAGTTGTGGAGGGCCTCATTAAGTAGCTGAGGCTGGCCGCGAAACCAGATCCTCTGGTCTCAGCCTCCCAAGTACTGGGATTACAAGCGTGTGCCATCAGCCCAGCTTGCAATTTTTATTGTACTACATCTGCTAATTTCCTTTATGCATAAAGAGTTCCTAGAAATGAATGATAAAAGGTCAACAATATAATTTTAAAAATAGGCAAAGGATATGGACAGGTCACTAAAGAAAAAATACAAATGACCTTCAACACATGGGAAGAAATCCAACCTCACTCATAAAATAAATGCAGATTAAAACTGCACTGAGATACCATTTTTTACCCATCAGATTGGCAAAAATCCAGCTATACTCTTTTGGCGAGGCTGTAGGAGGGCAGGCACTTTCATGTACAGTCCTTAGCAATGCGATTTGATAGTAGCTATCAAGTTTACAACCAACATCCCACTTCTCAGAATTTATTCTGCAGATGAACCCGATTATAAATGTAATGACCTATGTATGTTATTTGTTGAAATATTGTTTGTTATGACAAAAGAAGTAAATCAAGTAGCCATGTGTAAATAGATTATGGTACATCTGTATATGGGAACAGCAAACAGTTGTACCATAGGTTGAAGAAGTTCTCCATGTCCCGAAATGGAAAGATTCCTAGGGTAGATTTATTGCTCAGTGAAAAGTTAATGTATACAGTAGAGGATGTTATATGAAAACCATAGTTGAATGCACAAATTGGTTCTGTGCCCTGAATTCTTCTCTTGACACTCCATTTTCCATGTCAGTGTGTTGTCATCAGTGGAGAAAGTGGCTCGGGGAAGACGGAGAGCACCCACCTGATTGTTCAGCATCTGACTTTCTTGGGAAAGGTATTGACCAACCTGCTTTATGTATCATGGCTAGAAGTTCTGGCAGAGCAGCTGCATATTTTACAAATAATGATAGTACTGTTTTTTATGAGGGGTTACATAAAAACATTCCATCTTTGTTATGTCTGCCTCCTGGTAGCTAGGCCTCTTAAGATGTCAGCATGCCATCCTTACTTCACGTAGTTGGGAAAATAATACCAGCACGACTTCACTAGATTATCAGCAATTAATTTTTCTTGTTTTCAATGTAATAGAAACATTTAGCCATTAAGTAGTAAAAGTGGTTAGACACTATAAACAGGATGAGGGATGGCCACTACCATGATCGGAAGGGCTGAAAGTAGAAATCTTTGAGCAAAAGTTAAGGGAAATGAACATTTAAGTTTGGCGAAATAAGCATTGAGAGAAAAATGGAAAAATTAGTCTAGTTGTTGCTTATACTTGGAATTAGTGTATTATGTTTCTAGGGAAGAATTTGAGGAATATTTTTATAAGTGAGGTTTATTGCCGATATCATGGATGGCTGAGAAAAGTTATGGCATCTCTCTATTTAAAATTCTTTCTAAGCTGGGCATGCTGAAACACATCTATAATCCTAGTACTTGGGAGGCTGAGGCAGGTTCAAGGCCAGTCTTAGCAATTTAGCGAGACTAACCTCAGCAATTTAGCCAGGACCTGTTTCAAAATAAAAAATAAAAAGGGCTGGGCGTGTAGCCTAGAGGTAGAATGCCCCTGGGTTCAATCCTTAGTACAAAAAAAAAATTCTTTCTAAACGATTTAGCATTTTACCTGTCCAAGATTTTGAACGAAGTACAAGATTTTAAAACTGCTGCCCTAATCTAGTCTAATCTGATTCACATGCACCTGGTGAATCAGTTATTCATCTGAGAAAGTGATACGGGGGTTGATGCTGATTTCCCTAGAAGGAGCTCTTTGGAAAAGCACAGTGTGAGTCTTAGTGGGCACGGGAGGGCTGCCTGGCAACCTTGCTGGAGTAAGTTTCTGAAGGCTTCTCTTGACTCTCCTCTGTTTGGCCCAGGCCAATAATCAGACCTTGCGAGAGAAAATTCTACAAGTCAACTCCCTCGTGGAAGCCTTTGGGAATGCGTGCACTGCCATCAATGACAACTCAAGCCGTTTTGGAAAATATCTGGAAATGATGTTCACACCCACCGGAGCTGTGATGGGGGCAAGAATCTCTGAATATCTCCTTGAAAAGTCCAGAGTTATAAAGCAGGCAGTGTAGGTGTATGACTTCATCCCTCTGTTTCTGCTCTGCAATATAAACTTGGAGGCTTTGGGAGTTTTAATGGTTCCATGTTTGTCCTTGTTCTTTAGTATTTCTTGAGCCTTCCCGAAAGCAAGGAATTATTTAAGCTCAGTGGTAGTTCTTGACCTAAAAGACGTTAAAGGGCACAGTATAAAGGGTGGGGGTGGGAAAGCTTTGGAAAGAGGTGTACCTGTTTCTCCTGGGTTGGTTGTATCAGGTAGAATTTAACAGTATCGCAGACACTTTAAAAACTCATTAGATCCCTTAGAATAGTCTGAGCCAGGCATGTCTGTAATCCTATACCTGGGAGGCTGAGACAGGAGGATCTCAGGTTCAAGGCCAGCCTCAACAACTTAGCGAGATTCTGTTTCAAAATAAAAAGAGCTGGGGATGTAGCTTGGAGGTAGAATGGCCCTAGATTCAATCCCCAGTACAAACAAAACAAAACTCTGAGAATATTCCACATGTTAACTTTTTCCATAGGTGGAAAGAAAAAGAAGCAACACAATTATTCTGTTTTAAGAAGAGCAGTCTAGTAATCAGTAATAGTAATCAATAGCATGGACTTTGCTCTGAGCTCCAATGCTGGCTCTGACACTGTAATGTTGGGCATGTCACAACCCTTTCCATGTCTAATCTGTGAAATTGAGGTGCTACTAGTGCTAGCCCATGGGTTTGTTGTGAGGATTAATGAGTTCATTTATATAAAATCAATTAAAAGAATGCCTGATATGGTGCATGCTACCAGAGCGTTAGCCACACTTCCTATAATATTATTATTATTATTATTACTGCAGAACACCAGAGTTCCTCAGGAGCATGGGGGTAAGGGGAAGAAAGAGGCCAGATTTCTTTCTACAGAGCTAGGTTTGCCAAGGAGAGGATTTGCAAAATCCAGGGGTGTCAGCAGAAGAGACTGTCCTCCTCTAAAGGAAGAAAGGGGCTTGGACAGTGCTTTTCAAACTCTACTGAAGGACAGTTTCTAAAACTCCCCAATCCATTGTGCACCAGCACCTTTGGAAAACACAGCAAAAGTGAATTATCAGGAAAAATATCACACTTTTGGGTGTCACGGAGTGTCACTTGCTCTACAATGTCTAGGCAGGTACTTTCCAGTTCCCTTGCACAGCGTTCACCAGTGCACAGACTGTGCACCTATCTGAAACGACCCTGGCTAGGGTGGCCTAACAGGGTGGACAGCAGGAGACCAGGGAGTTGGAGAAGTGGCATTTTGAGTGGCACGGGAAAGCACACTGACTTGGGAGACTGCGCACCTCTGCTCTGTACCACCTACAAGCCACTTCTTGCCTGAGGCTCCAGGAAAGCAGGGGATTCGGCTGATCTCCAAGTTGAAGCTCACTGTCTCCGGAGCCACAGAGGCTACAAACAGGGCATGTGGTACAGATACGTAGATGTGGGGTCGGGGCTGGAAGTGAAAGATCTCTAAATATGCGTAACCCAAGCGCTTCTAAGTTCCATTCTTCAAAACCTCCTTCTGCTTATAGTGAAGATAGGTGTATTTAATAAAGTAACATTGTGACAATTACTAGATGAATCCTAACACTATTACTGTTCTGTAGTACAGATGAAGCATATTTAATTGCCTCCAAATGACCATTTGGTATGGAATAATATTTTGCCCAGAAAGGAAATAATATAAATTCCTTAAGGCAGGGAAGCCCAGAAGACGATATTAATAGTCTCTTTTTTTTCAGGGGAGAGAAAAATTTTCACATATTTTACTATATTTATGCTGGTCTCTATCATCAAAAGAAACTTTCTGAGTTCAAACTTCCTGAGGAAAAGCCTCCCAGGTAAGTGAGGGGGTTTTGCTTGTTAATTTTGAATGAATGTGCAATTAGCAATTGACAAATTCAGAAGTAAATGGAGCTGTCTTCCTAACTGGAAACTCACAGTCTATTTAACTTAAATACATAGGAGGAGGTGGCAGGAACCACATCTCACCATTTGCATTTTCTAGAATGTTCAAAAACTCAATTGCAGCCATTTTTCTCAGCCATATGAGCCATTTTTTCTCATAGTTTTGGACTATAAAGGAAATGCCTTTGCACAGAGGGAACCTATGTGCCTCCTATCCTGCCTTTGTGTGTGTGTGTGTGTGTGGTACTGGGGATTGAACCCAGGGACATTCTACCTCTGAGTTACACCCCCAGCCCTTATTTTTTATTTTGAAATAGGGTCTCGCTAAGTTGTGGAGGGCTTCACAAGTTGCTGAATCTGGCCTTGAACCTGTGATCCCCTGGTCTCAGCCTCCCAAGTACCGGATTACAGGCGTGGGCCGCCACACTCGCCTTGCCCTGGCTTTTGAGGTGCCATTTTCAAGCCAGTGCTCGTTGTATTTGGTCACATTGCACTTTCTTTAGGTACATAGCTGATGAAACCGGAAGAGTCATGCATGACATAACTTCCAAGGAGTCTTACAGAAGACAATTTGAAGCCATTCAGCATTGCTTCAGGATTATTGGGTTCACTGAGAAGGTAAGTGATTATGAAGAGAGAAACTCAAGTGTTAATATTCTTTAATGAAGGTGAATGGAGATGTGAATGTTTTAACCTTGGGCCGGATACTTACTTTTCAAATGACATGTTAGACATATGATAAGGGCTTGCTACTCAGTGTGGTCCAATGACCAGAAACATTGTCATCACCTGAGAGCTTACTCAAAATGCAGACTCTTGGCTAGGCATGGTGGCACATACCTGTAATCCCAGTACTTGGAAGGTTAAGACAGGAGGATTGCAGGTTCAAAGCTGGTCTCAGCAACTTAGCAAGGTCCTCAGCAATTTAGCGAGACCTTGTTTCAAAATAAATAAATAAAATAGGGCTGGGGGTGTAGTTCAGTGGCAGAATGCCTTTGGGTTCAATCCTTAGTAACACCAAGAAAAAAAAAAAGCAGACTCTCAGGTCCATCTAACAATGACTGAATCAGAATCTGCATTATAACAAGATGCCCAGATGGATGTAAAGAAGGAGAAGCACTTTATTGTAAGGAAATTTATTATTAGCTGTTATTGCTATTACCAATTCACTATGTCTGTAATAACAAACACCAAACAATACTGCCCTTTTCTGAGTTGTGTTAGTCAACTTTTCATCACTGTGACCAAAATATCTGACAAGAACAGCTTAGAGAAGGAAAGTTTATTTTGATTCATGGTTTTAGAGGTCTCAGTCCATGGGCAGCCAGCTCCAAGGCAGAAACATCATGGTGGAAGGGCGTGGCAGGGGACAGCTGCAGCTCATGTCATTAATCCACTGGTGAAATCAGAATCCTGTGATCTAATCATTGCCTTAAAGTTCCACCTGTGAACCTTCTACGTTGGGACCATGATTTTAACACATGAGCCATTTGGAGAACATTCCAGAGCCAAACCATAACACCAACCATTAAAATGAATTGTGAACAGGAGTACAGAAATGTGTATGTTATATATCTAAATGTGTATGTTACATCCACAGAAATATATTTATGTAAGTAGCTCTTTGTGCAACAAGACAAATTAATGTGAGCCCTTTGAACTTTCTTGCATTCATTTCCTTCTCCGTGGCACACCGTCACATATTTTAACTACTGTTTTAAATATTGTACTGTTCTTATCATACTAGTGTAGGCTGTCTCTATTAAGTATATGCTATAGTGACAGATAATATTTATCACCCTAGGCTCAAATATTATTCTGTGATACATTATGTCATAGTTTCTGGGCTTTGTGCCATCAGTTTTGCAAAACATATAGGTTCTTTTGCTTTTCCAAAAAAGGGGGTGAATGATTGGGAGTAGGAAAGAGTGTTAAATCTTAAGGGATTAGATTACAAAACACTCCAGTTACCTTGGGACAGCCACCCTCCCCAGCATGATCGATGTTAGTCATAATAATACCTTTCTTTTTTTCTAACCAGTTGTTAATGTTTTCTGTTGGCCTCCCACAGACTTTAAACTGACAGACAGTGGAAAATCCCAAAGGTCAGATAAAAATAGAAATATGTTTCCCTTGGCTCCTTAGAGGAGAACAATTAAACAGATTTCAGTGTTGTTGAAGGAACTTTAGGGTTATTAACCTATAGAGCTAGATTTTATCAAATATATATCAGCAGAGGAGTCAAACTGCAGTGGAGATGGCAATAGAATCATTTGAAGTCACCTGGGTCATGTCAAAATGTTTGGGGGATACTTCCTTAAAAGGGTACAGGAACTATAGCAAGTCAGTCCAAAGGCTTGATGATATCTTGCCTTTAGTGAATACACAGATGATTATAGAATGTTGTGAAGAGAAGGCCCTTGCTCTAGAAGAAAACATATAATGATGCTGTTCCAATAGAAATGTACTGCTAATAATAAGAAAACAGATAACACAATTAAGCCGGGCGTGGTGGCACATGCTTGTAATCCCAGTACTTGGGAGGCTGAGACAGGAGGATCTGGGTTCGCCGCCAGCCTCAGCTATTATTGTGGCCCTCTGCAAATTAGTGAGACACTGTTTTAAAATAAAGAATAAAAATAGGGCTGTGGGTGTAGCCTGGAGGTAGAATGGCCCTGGGTTCAATCCCCAGAACCTCAAAAAAAAAGATAAAATTAAAACCAGAAGAAATTAAGTATATGTCCTTGAAGTAAGCCATCCCTAGCCTCTGTGGAAAGAAAAGTACAGAAGAAACATATGAATGAAATATGAAAAGAAAGAAATAAGAAAGGTTATGAAAATTTTTAATCTGTGCCTGGTCTAGACTGTTAAGCTAGTAACCAGAATGTAATGGTATGTCTCTGCGTGTGTCTTTACCATGTCCCACGTTAAGTCATTCCGAAGTGAACTAACTTATGTCAGTTACCTACCTTGGACATGGGAGGAAGAGGCTAGATATTATCTCCCTGACCCTAAGCTTTGTAGTTTTGTCTCTGCAGACAACCTGTTTTGCTGAATTAACTCAGTTCACTTTGTGTTTATAAACTCACAGTAACGTGACTAAAGTCAGAAGGATTCAGTCGAATGAAATCAGGCAGCGGATGCCAAATGACTGGCAGAACAGAATTTTCTCATAAGCATTTCTGGCAGGCTTTTCTAGACAGAGCTTCAGTGAAGTGGTCAATTCGATAAAAATTGTGTTTCTTGACCTTTCTTAGAAGGTCACTTGTTCCCTGCAGGAATCCCTTAAATTTTCCCCAAATCCTACAGCAAAATTATGAGTAGCAAACCTTAGTGTGGACTCAGGAGGATGAATTTTAATTCTGGGACACCAGCCAAAAGTATCTGAAGGAACACTTGACTCCGAATTTATTGTAAAGAAACTTCCTAGGTGGAAAGAACCTTCTACTAATGATGATGGCTCCCTGCAAGGCTCTTAGGGGATTATACCTAAAACCTTATTGTGACTATCAATGCTTCTCCACTCCTATGTCTGGAGCCAAGCAATACTGGTTTTGTTTGATATTATGCTTATCTTGCTGATATATGAATTATCATAACATATTAAATAAATTGAGTTTTAAGTGTATATTTAATACTACATGAAAATTTGGGGGGCAGATGTTCTATATGATGGTCAAGATTGGACATACTGCAGATTCCTGGATGCAAAAGCTAGGGAGAAGCTTTTGAATTCAGAACAAAATTTCTTCTCCTTCAAAATTTCAAAATGAGTCAGAGAAGTATTGATGAAGAGAGATTAAAGGGTTATATGTTAAAATATAACTTGGGGGTCTTGAGGATTTCCATTGTCTTCATGACAGACAATAGGATGCCACTGACTTTTTTTTTTTTTTTTGTACTGAGGATTGAACCCAGGGGCATTTTAGTTCTGAGCTATACTCCTAGCCCTTTATAATTTTTATTTTGAAATAGGGTCTCACTAAGTTGCTGAGGCTGGCCTTGAACCTGCAGTCCTCCTGTCTTTGCCTCTCAAGTACTGGGATTGCAGGTATACACCACCAAGCCCGGCACCATTGACTTTTAGGATGCCAAATGCCATAAACTTCTGAAAACGAGATGAGCCTACAGGGAGAAGGCCCTTCAGATGGTCTAAAGCACTGCTTAGGGCAGAGCTGGTGAAAAATTAAAAGACTTACAAAAAAGAAATAAGAGAAAGTGAGACTGGAAGGGGCAGTCAATTCCTAGGGAGGCACAGGAGAGACACCACCTGAGATGTCTGGGAGCCAGCCCAAGGATGAGTTCAGTAGGTCAGAAATTAACTTTCGATATGGCCTCAACACTATCTAGAGAGTACCTACATCAGTAAAGAAATGTTTTTGAAGGAAGAGAGGAAAGAAGCAAAGACCATGCATCCTACAGTTGGGCTTCCACAGAGAAATGCTCTCCCCACTTTTGCTGACTGGTGGAGAGACTGAATTCACACTCATCAAGAGCAAATTGAGATAACCCAGTTGGAGAACTTGTTAGTCTTCTTGATAATATTTCTTATTTCGAGTGGAGGTTATTCCATTTTATCATATAGAAAGTGGGAAACTGATAGGAAATGAGAGAACAGCACAGAAAGATTCTATAGGAAAGGCAGATTCTAGAAAAGGTGCCATAGTTGGAGATGAGATGTGAGAAGATGAGCAAGATAAGGAAGGTGAGAAAGCTTCCCCAGGCTGTGTGGGAAGAAATGACAAGAAATTTGAACAAGAAGTTTAGGGAAGGGAGGAGTCATCTCACAGATGGATGTACAACAGATTGACCTCTACCATGACTGCATATGGGTGATGTTTTGACCTGAACACAGTGGTGGGTGTAGGTTTCTAGGTCAGAAAGGAAGACGTGATTAACCCATGGGTAGGACTAAAGGAGTCAAGTGGGGAAATAGCCCCAAAATGTAGCATTGGGAGCACCCAAGGGATAATAACTCCTTAATGAGGGAGCACTGGATACTCCTCCCTACTTTTCTTCATTGAGCCAAGGAAGGAGCCCGAAGCTACCATTGACTTCAGTGAGTCACACAGTGTTTGAACCTGAAAGTTTTCACTCAAGGTCATAGGTAGTTTTGTTGACTGTTTGTGCATTATATAGAAGAGAATGTTGCCAGAGAAACAGCAGGGCAAGATGCGGTTCTCAAAGGCAACCATTTTCTTTGGGGGTCAATATCTCAGTGGTGAAATGCCTTGAAGCCTTCTTTGGGAAGATTTTGTGCCTTCTACTATATTACCTGAAGGGTGTGTGTGTGTGTGTGTGTGTGTGTGTGTGTGTGTGTGTGTTTATTAGAGGAAATACATTTTTTCCCTCGGAGTACTAACAGTTTTAGGTAACTTGTTGAGGTAACCAGATATAGAAATATCAGGCATAGAACTCACTGCTAGACCCTCCGTCTGCCCCTCTTGGATCTGCCTCCCTGGGGAGTGGCTTGGTTCATTCAGCAATCCTCATACTGTACTGATGAAGGCAATGAGGTGCTGTCATGTTAAATCCAGGCAAGTCCCAGAAAGCCCATTCGGCAGATAGTCTCCTTAGCCATTTTTGAGTTGTGTGATTAAACAGTGATTCTCGAAGTCAGAAGCATGACATCTTGCCTTTGATTTAGCAGTTGGAAGAACAGTATTTATCTATAGTAGAGCCCAGCCTGGAGTCCTCATTTGTCTTTGTAGCATTATCGCAGATCCAGCAGATGTCACTGTTGCCGCCCGTGCTGTGTTTTGGCTTTGCTGAGTAGTGTTTACAGGAAGGTTCCATTGGGGGGGGCAATGTTTTATCAAGGGTCTAATGACAGTTCCTATTAGTTTGCTGCTGTATATTGTACTAAATCAAATAACCTGCCTGAGTATTTTTTTGCAGAAGTATTCTTATTCATCTATAAGCATGAAATGCAGAAATTTCCTGAGTAGATATTTCATTGTTTCACATATTGAAAGTAAATGTTTAAATAAACTTTATTTTTGAGCCATTAATTTTACTAATATGTTCAACTAACTATAAAAATAGGACTTAGATAATCTGAATTGTTTTACTCACCTTTCTGACACCAAATATGTGAGGTTCCCCCTCCCACACACACATACACCAATTAATTCTCTGATACCATCTGAATGTCCTATAATTCTTTCTGATACTGTCTACCCAGAGTTAGCATCAGATCCCGCAAGTTAAGGGCTCAGTTCCACAAGACTGTCTCCACTTCAGACAGCAATTGCAAGTCCCAGGCCACTTACAGTTCTTACTGACTGGCTATAAATTGGAGGTTATCATGACCCTCTTCCTGGGTTTGAAAATTTGCTAGACTGACTCACAGAACTCAGGAAAACACTTTACTTACTATTATAGATTTATTATAAAGGATAAAACTCAGGAATAGCCAAATGGAAAAATGCATAGGGCAACATATGTGGTAAGGGGCTCAGAGTTTCCATGCCCTCTGCGCATGCCACCTCCCTGTACCTCTGTGCATTCACCAACCTGGAAGCTCTCTGAATCCCATTGTTCAGGGGTTTTTATGGAGGTCCCATTACATATAAATGATTGATTAATTATTGGCCACTGTTGATCAATTAAACTCTGGCCCCTCTCCCCTCCCTAGAGTTTGATAGAGTGGGTGGCTGAAAGTTCTAGCCCTCTAGTCACATGACTGATTCCTTGCCCTCCCCCAATATTGAGTCTATCTAGATGTCCACCAAGAATCACCTGATTAGCATAAACTCAGGCATGATTGAAAGACATTGGTTGCCAATAACAAGACTCCTATTACCCAGGCATTTACAAGGATTTTAGAAGCTCTTGTGCCAGGAATTGGGGAGAGGGGTCAAATATATATTTCTTATTACATTAAAATATCAAAGGTAATTTCTAGTGAGTCTTTCAATATATTTATTGACTTCATTAATAACTATGTATGCCATCATGTAACTGAAGTGTTCTAGAGGGCCACTGTAATGTCCTCCTAACTCTTTCATAAAAGCTACACTGGGAAGAGGTGAACGGAATCTCTCTCTCTCTTGATCTGATGCAAGGACCATACCTGAGTTGGGAGCTGGTAGTAGTTAGGACACAAAGAAGATCCGTTGCCTCTTCCATCACAGTTCCAGGGAAAGTGGTTCAGGGTGCAGAGCAACTCCATTCCACGCGCTCCATCGTGGATCTGAAGCATGCTTGTCAATGACACGCTCAAGGCTGGGTTTTGGGAGTTCTGTCCAGCAACAGCAAGAAAGACAGTGCGGAGGAAGCATGCCCACTCCCACAGGGCCTGGGCCCGGGAAATGCCCACATCATTCTATCGGCCCCAGTGTTAAAATTTAGTTACATGGCATCTCTAACTGTAAGGGATGTTGGGAAGTTTGTGTATGTATTAAAAAGGGAGGAGAATGGACTTTGATGGCCAACAAGCAGTTTCCATCACAGGGCTAGTGACTTGTTGGCTTCATTGACAATGACCTTCAAACGTGGTTCTCGGTGTCCTTTTCAGGAGGTGCACTCGGTGTACAGAATTCTGGCTGGGATTTTGAATATTGGGAACATTGAGTTCACAGCTATTTCCTCTCAACACCAAACTGATAAAAGTGAGGTGCCCAATGCTGAAGCTTTGGAAAATGGTAATTATTTGATGCTTTGTGTGCTGTGTTGCCAAAGTAATACTCCTTCCACTTTGGTAGTTTTCCAAAATCCTGTAGAATTCAGCGCAGCCAATGCTGGTTCTACTGCCTCTGGACATTTTCCCTGAGCAGTATTTCCCAAAGGATGTCTATGGATATCAGTGTTCCTTCTGTAGGCTGCAAATAGGTGTTCCACAGAAAAGAATTCCATAGCAGGTAACTTTGGCAGTGGTTTTCAACCTTGGCCGCTTTTGAAATTCATCTACAAGTTTTTTGAAAAAAAAATGGAGGAGGTTGGGCCTCTCTATGAGTCCACTGAATCAGCATCTGCAGAAGAGAAAGCGGGCAGCTATTTATTTTTAAAGTTCTATGGGTAATTATGCTGGTACAAAGAATGAGAATTCTCAGTTATAAACAAACAAATGAATGAATGAATTTATTTAAATAAGTAAAAACCTTTCTGTGTTAAACTGCAATATATTTTAGGGCCTTCAATATACTAATGTACTTCGTGACTCCCTAAGAGAAGAAGCTGGTCTACAGCTATTCTTCCACCTTATGTAATAAAAGACCACTTCCCCCTCCTTCTTTTCACCAAACACCTATGAGGAGGCTTCAGATCAGTTTGAGGGCTACTGTGTCAGTCCGGATGCTGGGGTTAGGGGTCCAGCTTGTTTATCTTGGCTCCGAAGTGCCCACGATAGAGCCAGGCACATAGTAGATGTTGAATAAATGCTGACAGACCAACTGAATGAAGGGATGGCCACGTTCCCCAGTGTCATTCTCACTCTGTTCCAGCTGCCTCTGTCCTCTGCATCAGCCCCGAAGAGCTGCAGGAGGCCCTCACGTCCCACTGCGTGGTCACCAGGGGCGAGACCATTGTCCGTGCCAACACTGTGGACAGGGCTGCGGACGTCCGGGATGCCATGTCGAAAGCCCTGTATGGGAGGTTGTTCAGCTGGATTGTGAATCGCATCAATACACTCCTGCAGCCAGACAAAAACATATGGTGAGTTCCCCTGGGGAGCAGAGACCTCAGAGCTATCCTCAACCTGGTGTCTCTTAGAACTTGCACGAAGAAGCATTTGGTCTTCTCTGGGGTATACTTTAAGCAGGGCCTTCAGGGGTTCTCCTTTAAAAGATGATGTACATATACAAAATTATTAATGCCAATCTCAATATCATGTGCAGGGGAGGGGGGAGTGGGGTGGGAGCTGGGGGAAGCTCACCAAGTGTCGTGTGCATACATGTCTCTATCACTGAACTTCATTATAATGTATGATTACAATACACCAATAAAAATTTGTAAAAATCAGGAAACTTTTATAAAAAGGAGCTAGGATCCAGGAGAGTTGACGTGTTTACACTTGAGAGGCAAATGAGTGATGGAGCCATCCACACGTGGCACTGAGAGCAGGCCTGGCCGGGAGCTGGACAAACTGAGTTCACACCCAAGCCCTACAGCTTAATCACTGCATGTTCTAAGTTACAACTTTCCCACCTGTAAAATGCAGATAGCAGATCTTCCTCATGGTGTTTATAGAATCAGAGGAGACATTTCATAAAAAGTTTCAGAGTACAGTGTCTTGCATTATTACTACGACCGCTTTCCTAAGCATGAGTGGTTTCCTAGGCGGTGGAGGAATTGACATCCAATTCTGAAGAGTGCTTGCTGTTCTAGTTGCGCTTTGTGGGCAGGTTGGCAGTTGAAGGCATAAGCAGAAACTGTAGCCCTTCATCTGTCTAATACATGGAGCTTCTGAGGAAGATTTGAAAGGATTCTGCCTTTTTTCCCCAATATTAGGGATTGAACCAGGGGTGTTCTACCTCCAAGCTACACCCCCAGTCCTTTTTATTTTTTGTTTTGAAAAAAGGTCTTGCTAAGTTGCTGAGGCTGGCCTCTAACCTGCGATCCTCCTGTCTCAGCCTCCCAAGTACTGGGATTACAGGTGTACTCCACCATGTCCGGCTAGGATTCTGCTTTAGCAACAACAGCAACAACAATAACAACAACAACAAAGAATACTGTTGAACAACCTAAAGAACAAATGGTTGAAGACACAAACTGCTTGTTGGCGTGGAGAGGCCCTCCATGCATGTGTGGGTCTCGCGGTGATGGACTCTCAGGCACACACATTCTCAGGGTCTTGAGATGGCTGTTTCCTCCCTGAAGACCTTTATTCATCTCTCACACAGCCGTGCAGACGATGGAATGAACGTGGGGATCTTGGATATTTTTGGATTTGAGAACTTTCGGAGAAATTCCTTTGAGCAGCTGTGCATAAACATCGCCAATGAGCAGATCCAGTACTATTTCAACCAGCATGTGTTTGCTCTTGAGCAGGTAACAGTGAACTCAGAAGTTACTGAACCTGATGCGAAAGGTGTCTCTGAGCTGCCCACAATTTGAAGCCCAAACCCTGTTGGTCAGGCTCACTGGTAAATGACAGAGAGAGACCCCTGATGAAATGGTCCTGTTTGCCAGGTGCGGTGTACATGTCTGGAATCACAGTACTTGGGAGGCTGAGACAGGAGGATGGCAGGATCAAGGCCAGCCTCAGCAACTCAGTAAGACTCTCAGCAACTTAGCAAGACCCTATTTCAAAATTAAAAATAAAATGTGTTGGGGTGTATCTCGGGAGAAGAATGTCCCTGGGTTCAATCCCCAGTATCCCCCTCAAAAAATGGTCCCATCAAAATAAACAGTCTAAATTTAGTCTAAAAAAAGAAGTTTTGGCCAGGCATGGTGGCACATGCCTATAATCCCAGTTCTTGGGAGGATGAGACAGGAGGATCACAGGTTCAAGGCTAGCTTCAGCAACTTAACAATACCCTGTTTCAAAAATAAAAAGGGATGGGGGTGTACTTTGGAGGTACAGTGCCCCTGAGTTCAATACTAAGTACCAAAAAAAAAAAAAAGAAGTCTTGATTTCTGTGGAAAGGAACATTTCCTTACTTGAGTAGAGCTGGTGACAGCCCATTACTTAAATCTTTCTTCAAGCCTCTTTCATGTATATTGCCTAAAATACTTCATTCTCTTCTATTTGGACTGAAAATACCCACAATTGTGTCCAAAATGACACAGGATGATCATGACTTCAGGACATAGATTATAGGCCCTCCTCCTCTTCCTCCTCCTCCTCCTTCTTCTTCCATGCTAGGGATCGAACCCAAGGACATTCTACCTTTGAAGTATACCCCTAGACCTACTTTTTTTAAATTTTTGAAAAAGGGTCTCACTAAGTTGCTGAGGCTGGCTTCCAACCTGCAATCCTCCTGTCTCAGCCTCCCAAGTACTGCGATTACAGGCAGTGCCCCCACACCTCGTCCAGGACATAGGTTCTTAACACCTGCACTAACTCTCTCCATCTCCCGTCTTCTCTGCACTAGATCCTTCAGTAATGAGGGGTCTCCAGGGAAGAATGAGATATGTTCTTGAACTATCAATGGAAGTCTTTCCCCTCTGAGTTCAGTGGTAAATACAATAGGGTGAGAAGCCAGTGGACGCGAGGGAGGCCCTTATCCTGTGGCAACAGCCTGCACAGCAAAGTCCACTGCACCCCAACCCTTACTTAAGCCCCCGGACTCCCTTTTATGTGAATATTGAACATTCTGGCCAGGACTGTCAGCAGTAAGGCACACAGACACCCTGCCAGCCCTGGTTATCTCCGTAGCTGGATAAATCTGCAGAGCACGACTCACCAGCTCACCCTGCACAAAACCCGACTTTGTTCCCATCGAGGTTCCTCCCATTTATCTCCCTGGGAAATGGCTCTTTCCTAGCTTTCTAGCCTTAAGTGATCCCCTTGCAGAATACAGAAGTCTACTTTTTTCCTGATTTAAAGCATACTTGTCACCCAAATAAAATTTTTTGCTAACCTCACTTTTTGCAGGAGTTTCTACATTATGAGCTTGATGTTCGTGTTTGGGAGACAGCTTTTGCTGGCTTGAGCCACCTGTTAGTCACACTTACATCACAGCTTCAACAGTGTGATATGCAAATGAGTCCTTTACAGCACACAGAAAACACCCTGTTTTCCAGGTGCATTTAAGGTCCCAGACCCGAAAAGTCCAGGCCAGGGTATCCTGGTGGTACCGAGGTCAGTTTCAGGCCAGAGAAATTCACAATCCTTTCCCTCCAGATGGAGTATCAGAATGAGGGCATTGATGCCATCCCTGTGGAGTATGAGGACAATCGCCCACTCCTGGACATGTTCCTCCAGAAACCCCTGGGCCTGCTTGCACTTTTGGATGAGGAAAGTCGGTTTCCCCAAGCAACAGACCAGACCCTGGTTGGTAGGTACCTTTTTTTGGGGGGGGGGGAGAGCACATAGACCAATAACAGAACTTGGTTCATGTCATCCAATGAATGTGCTTTAATGAGTTTACCCTAGGTACTTTGGCTACCTGGTGGGTTCCAAAAGTATAGACTCTGTTTTAAATCGAATTTCAATGTCCTGGTAGAATTTGTGTTTTAAAGTAAACCCGTCACCATCCGTCAACTCTCCCCACCTTCCTATTCCCACCAGCACAAATGTGATTATCTTATGTCAATATCATGTTGACACCGTCCTCTCCCTTAGTTCTCACTTGAGTCCCCTCCTTTTTTACCCTGTTACATATTTTCACTTGGACTACCACCCACCACTAGTCCCAGGTGGTGCAGAAGCCTCTTCCAGTCTCCTGGCTTCCAGACTCACACCCTCTCCTCCAGACACCCGGATAGCTTAGTCTTTCTTTTTTGGTACTGGGGACTGAACCCAGGGGCATTCTATCTCCAAGCTACATCCCCAACCTTTTTTTTAAAAAAAAAATTTTGTTTTGAAACAGGGTCTTGCTAGGTTGTTGAGAGTCTCACTAAGTTGCTGAGGCTGGCTTTGAACCTGCGATCCTCCTGTCTCAGCCTCCCAAGTACCAGGATTACAGGTGTATACCACCACACCTGACTTAGTTTACTTTCTAAAGTCATCTTTTCGTTAGCTTACTGGTATCTACAAGATGAAGACTGGACACCTTCTCCCAGTATCTAAGGCCCTCTGTCCCCCCTCCTTCCTCTTGACCTTTTTTCTTCTACTGGAATCTTCAATTTTATATGTGCTTTGCTCCTCACCTAGATTGTGAGATGCCTGGGCCACCCGGGGCCCCAACGCTTGCATACCCTTAGTACTCAGCAGGCTCTTCCCGCCCTGTAGGCTCCTGGCCACAGCCACAACAACGCAACAGTTGTTGTGAGGGAGGAACACACAGTTTCAAGTCTGTCTTTTTCCCAGGCAGAAAGTTGATTTACTGGAGAGATTCACTTCTAGGGGTTGAAATTGTTACCCCTTGGGTTTTTTAGCCATAATATTGTTATGATTTGCCAAGATGAGTTTAAGCTGGGGCAGCTGCCTTTCATGGGACATCTGCATGGTTCTAAAGCGATGTGGCAGGGTCTGCGCTGTCACCAGCCTGCATGCTGGGGTTCTTAGAAACAGCAGGAGAACGTGCCATTCGGCACAGCACTAAACAACTAATCAAAGGCGAGATGGGAGGTGCGGGTGGTGTGGCTCCTCTTCCTCCACCCGGTGATAATGTGGGGCTGGTCTGAAAGCCCTTACTCTGGGTCTCTCGTGGCTCAAGGAGCATGCCTTTGTTTGAAAGAGTCAACAATTCAGATTGTAACTTTCCACATGAAAACCCATGCAGATAAATTTGAAGATAATCTACGATGCAAGTACTTCTGGAGGCCCAGAGGGGCGGAGCTGCGCTTCGGCATCCGGCACTATGCCGGGAAGGTGAGGCCTGAGGCCGAGGGGGGGACAGCACCGCTCGGAAACTGCCCAGAGCGCGTTCTCCTTTTCATTCTTCTCGAGCCCCTGATCATAATTCCCCAACTTTCTCAGTGCTGCCACTTACACAAAGACACCCCTGGCAAACAAGCAATTTCCTGCCAGGGCAGCCCACCGAGCCGCCATCTGCTCCTCACCTGAAGGCTGGCCTAGAACTGACGGCTCTCCAGAGAGAAACATAGCGCAGCTTTTGCAGCGTTTCCTGGTGAACGTTCACATTCTAAAGTCATTTGGAGACACGTAGGCGGTGTGGGAGGGTTAGTATCACAGTGGGGCTCAAGTTTTAGCACTTGAAACATATGTCTGCAGGTTACCAAAAAGGTCCAGATGAAAGGGAAAAGGTTTCACTTCGTCATCCAGATGTTAAGCTTTCACAGTGTTAACCCCGGTTGCCACTTTCCCTACATCGTGCCTCAGTCTCAATGAATGTTAAGTTCCTGAGGCAGACTAGTGACTGATTCAGGAAATTCTCTATCCCATAGCCAGCAACTCATTGCTCATGTTACCTCCAAAGCAGCCAATGGAACTATGGCTAATTAGTTCCTATGGGGTATGTGGAGGTCTTGGATCCAGAAAATGGGCAGGAGTTCAATAAAGAGCATTTGGGATTATTGTGTTGATATAAAATGTATCAAAATTATCTTTCCTATTCATGTGATAACACTAAACTAATTTCCCTGACTGGATGTTGACCAAAAAGCAATTCTAATACAAGGAGTGATGACTGCTTCTCTCTACATAGTATTTTATGCTATTTGGGATCTTTGTTAAAACTTGGGATCCAATTTTTGCCTTCAACTATTTCATTTACCTTGACACTAATATCTGACTGTATATTAATGTCCCCTGAGTCTAAGATCCTAGCATCTTCCCTGCTACCTCTCCCCCATTCTGCCTCCCATTTCACTCTTCTTCCTGTCGCCTCTCTTTCCATCTCATCCTTTTATACCCATTTTTCCTACCCACCCCTCTTCTTCCCTCTTTATCCTTTTTTCCATTGCTAGGATCCTTTTCTCTCTGGGCTCTGTGTCTTTTGCTGAATTCATTCACCATTCAAAGCTTATTTGTAGACAGGGATTGTCTGGAATATTCCTTAAAGTTTCCCTGAACTGGATCCCCTGTGTTCTGAGAACCAAGAGCTGCTCAGCATCCCTGAGAGATCACACAGATCCCATGAGTACCCTGGGAGGCAGTGACAATGTAGTGGCCGTGAGCATCAAGCCAAATTGCTCATATTTGATGCCTACCTACCACTCACCGTTATTCAGCCTCTGACTCAGCCTCTGCTTCCACACCAGTAAAACGGAGATAATAATAGTGTTTACCTCATGGGTTGGGTTCTTTGCACATAGTGAGTATTCTATGCATTTCAATAATTATTCAGATATGATGTATCTTTGATAGGACCCTTTCCTTCAAACACAACTGGTCAAGTAAGTGAACCTGTCAAAGCCAACCCCCACCCCCAATCTAGTGCTCTAGATTTAAGCCTGTGTATGTCAAGATGAGTTTCTATACAGAGGTCAATGACGACTGAGGCGACAACTTGCCAGTATCTGCAGGGACAGACATTGCCTTGGCTAACGTGCCATTTGCTATTTGTAGGTATTATACGATGCTTCTGGGGTTCTGGAGAAAAACAGAGACACTCTCCCTGCTGACGTGGTTGTAGTCCTGAGAACATCAGAAAACAAGCTTCTTCAGCAACTCTTCTCAATCCCTTTGACCAAAACAGGTACCTGGGGACTCCCTGATAGCCCGGGTCCCAGTGCTTGTACAAGCCCAGTGGTGCTTTCCAGCTAGTGTCTATACACTGTCAGGGCTGTGCTAATGACATTGAACTTCTTCATATAGGGCCAAGGGTCTGAATTCAAGAAAAGGAAACGGTTTCTTTTATAATATAACTGTATAGCAGAAGTATACACAAACATGTACACACACACACACACACACACACACACACACACATACACCTTCCATAACATCAACTCTGAGATCGAACTCAGGATTTTGTACATTGTAGGCAAGTGCTGTACCACTGTGCTTTAGCTCCAGCCCTGCCTGTCTCTTTTTGTTTTCTACTTATAAAGCCGTATATTGTCATTAATTCATGCTAAGCACTCTAGGGTAGTCTCAGTTTACCTAGAATTATTGGGAAGATTGTTTCTATTTGTTTGATTCCAAGTGAAGGGAGTGTATTGAATCAAAGGTCATCTGCCCATGGGATACTCAGAGGTTACATGGTCCAACTTCCCACCCAGTCCTCAGTCCCAGCCCGCCATTCTCCTAATCACCACGGCTTTTCCTACTGACAGCCAGCTTCTGTCTAGTTGCTTTGTCAGCCCTCATGCCAAGCAGCAGCAAACTAAGGCCAAAGATGGGAACTTCCAGGTCTTTGCTCTTTTTCCAAATGAATTCTAACTGGGTCAAGCTCCCTGGATTTACCTGGGGTTCCGTTGCTTTTGGCTGGACCGCCACCTCAGGCTTCTCACAGCTCTACTCTTATGGGTTTTATGTTTTCGAGGCTGTGTATGGAAACAGCTGTGAATATGCTTTTAAGAAAGAGGAAGAAATATTTTTATAATCTTTCATGGTTTCTTCTTCTTCCCACGTCCCTCTTAACGTCATTGTCACTGTGTCTAGCACAGGCCATTTGTATGCCGAAAGAGAGTGGCTGCCAGGTCTCATATTTAGCAACATGCAGAAGAATGGAAATCCTGGCTAAGGAAAAAAAACAGACTACAACCTTTACTTCTTCTTTTTCATCTTAACTTGGAAGGAAAGTTAAAACCAGACTCTTAACTATCTTCAGACATGCTCCTATAAACAAAACTACTAGCAGGTGCCCACCAGAAGCTGTCCTGCAGAATTCTGCTCCAGATTCTCCAGGATTTCATTCATTATGGACTCCCAGGGGCTCAGGGACAGGTGTGGGCAGGGCTGCCTGTGTTTCCCCACTATAGACTCAGGGGCATAGGCTCCTGCTCGGGAGATTTCTCTGCAGAGGCAAAGACATGGCCCTTATTAATAAGGTACATACTCTCTAAAATAAAATTTATCCTAACGACTCTTCGTCTGGTATTTACACTCTCCCACAAATATGAGTAACGACATTTCAAATCTATTCACAACTTTGGGATTTCTGATTTTTCAACCTTTGGCAAAACGAAAACAATTTCACGGCCTGGGCCACTAGGTGGCGCTACGCAGAAAGTAAGGCCCTGCGCGAGCCTGTTCTTGCTTGAGTCTTCTAAACATCGCGAGGCAGAGGAACAAAGAGACAGCCTCTTCTGCTGTTTTCTATTTTTCCCAAAGAGCTTGTAGCTTTTTCTGAATCATGCCGTGAAACTGCACTCATCACCTGGATGAAACAAAAGTGAAAAAAGACTAGAAACAAACGCGATGTCCTTTCAAGCTTCTTTGTATCCCAGTTGCATCTTATGCATAATAATTTCTTTTGAAACCCTAAGTTTGCTTTTGAGTATAATTAAGATGCCACACATAAACATCAAAACTAATAAGCATGATTCTGGAGTTATTCGTGTCAAAATGCATTAAAGTGACAAACACTTATTGAAAAGCTTTTGGTAACGAGGTGCTGTTTAGGCAACAAAGGGGGACTCTAGGTAATATGGCTGTGTCATAAAGCAACTAGAACTTTCTTTAACTTTCACTTTCTATCTAGAATGGGGCATGAATTCTCTCCTTAACATGAAAGCTGCCTTCAAACCTCAGTTCTAAAGTGATTGTACATCCTGTGTTGAATTCAGAATGTTAATTAAGCATCTAAATTTTAATGCATCTATATTTGTACGTTTTTGTGATGCTATAGCATTGGAAGGTGGGAAAACCTCACTGGACCAAAATAGTATGTGCTGTTTTTGCTGAATTAGCAAATATTTCTTTCCGGCATGTGCCTGCCTTTTATGAAGGGGGTAGGAGCTATATGTTCCTCCTGGAAGCATGGTCCCATACATTCCAGTGTTTTAGAAAAGAATATGCTAACATTTTCAGTGCATGAGAAACCATTTTTTTCTGGGTCATTGTTATTTTATTCACCCTGCTCCTAAACCTTAAATAATAACCTAAAAGAAAATTGGAGTCACTGGAAAAATCCCAGTGACTTGGGAGGATGAGGTAGGAGGATGGCAAACTTGAGGCCAACCCTGGAAACTTTTGAGACCCTGTTTCAAAATAAAAATAAAAAGGGCTTGGTATGTAGCTCAGTGGTAGAGAGCCCCTGGGTGGTAGAGAGTCCCTAGTCCTCAAAACAACACAAAACAAGTATTGGCACTAGTGCAGTGAGCATCATATTATGGACCCCTTGAGGGGGGTGAGCTTCTGAGAGGAGTAAAAAAAGACCAAAACTGAGAAGACTTGGAGTCTACTAGCCCTAAATGTAAAAAGAGGTCCAGTATTGGACTCCTCAGTGTTTGTTAAGGAGACCCCTAAGGGATATTGGCGACACTCGGATGCTCTGACTTCTGATTTCAATGGTGGTTACATGGATGTTTGCTTTATAATAGTCATTTTGCTATGTATTTACGTTTTGCACTTTCCTGTATATGCATTCTATTTTCTAGTAATATGGGTTCTTTCCTCCCAAAACATAAGGAAAGTCCTTTAAAATGCAAAGTGCAAAGAAAAACTTTAGTTTCTTTATCAAAGGATTCTTTCCTGTTAAGTTGAGATTTTCTGATAGCTAGACTGCTGTTATCCTTTACTTTCAAAAACAGGTATCAGAGAACCCCAGGATGACATTTCTGTCTTTTCAAGTTCTCCTCCTGTCTAGGCTACTGGGCAGGCAACCCTCCCTTCATTAATAGATATCACAAGGAAGTATTAGGGCTTGGTTTAATTTCTTAAGATTAAATGGATCCAACTCTGTATCTATGTGTAATTGTGTTAGTTAACTTTACATTACTATAACAAATATCTGAGATCCTCGACTTATAAAGAGAAGAAGTTTATTTTGGCTTGCAGTTTTAGAGGTTTCAGTCCATGATCAGCTGGCCCTGTTGATTTGGGCCAGTGGCAGGAGTGCGTGGCAGAGCACAGCCGCTCACCTCATGGCTGAGAGGCAGCAGAGACAAAGAGGAAGGAACCAGGGTCTCATAATCCCTTTGAGAGCAAACCCCAGTGACCTGAAGACCTCCAATTAGGCTCCACCTCTGAAAGGTTCTGTCACCTCCCAGTAGTGCCAAACTGGAGACCAAACCTTTTAATACATGGGCCTTTGGGGGAACATTCAGATCCAAACTGTAGCAGTAACCACAGTATGAAATTGGAGATAGCATCCATGTAGCATCTTCCTGCCCCCACTTTCCTGTTCATGTTGTACATCCCAGAATGCTGCAAGGATGGAACATGTGGAGAGAAATCTCGAGGCCAGGGTCACCAGGAGGCAGGGCTCCCCCAGGTTTCTGCAGCTCCCTCCCCAGCTGCTCCTTCTGCTGGCACCAGCTGCGCCTGGCGGTAGAGACGCCTGTGCCTTAGCGGCACTCTCATTCCAGGTGATGGTAGGGTAAACGGAGGCAGCCACACTCAATATGGATTCTCACGATTCCCCCTCCTGCCAACACAACCACCCTTTTGCCTGCATTTCACATGTGATGAATTTTTCTTTGTGATCCTTCCTATTGATTGGAAATCCTCGGGAGATGTTACGGGTGAAGATTTGATGTGGCAGCATCACTATCTCTAACCCTTCAGCTGGGACTCTTCAAGCTGAATGATGTAGGTAGAGAAACATTAAAAGGAAAGATGTTGTAACAAGGTTTCCTGGCATTTTTTCCTGTTTGGGGAATGGTCCACTTGCTACTAGTAAACACAGAAAAGTTCAAAAGGCTTGGGGGAGGGGAGGGAAGAAGTTTCAAAAAGAATTGAAAAATTCATCGCAGTCTTTTGAATCGTGAATTCTGACTTCCAAATAGTAGTTTGGGGCTTTAAGGGGGTTAGAAACTTGGGAGAAACTAGAAGAAATAAGAGTAGTACCAGAGGGAATGTTCTCTAACCTCAAAGTCTTGTTTTGTTTCAGAACCTAGAGCTGAGGTTCATCTCCACTGCTTTCTGTCTGAGGGCTTTCAGGTGTCTCCCTGGGAATTTGTTTTGCAGTGAAAATCAACAGAAAAGTCTCCCTTGATTTCCATTTGTTCCCCTTTTTGTTTGGAAGGAATAGGGCACAAAATGAACCCCGCCTTATAATATCTTAGAGCACATGAACACCTTTCTCTGCTCAAGTCCTGATTCTGTGGCTCCCAGGGTCAATGTCATTATGCACTTAAGGCAGTTGGCCCCCAGAGTTTCCATTTCCACTTCCCGTCATTCCGCATTCCTGGCAGTTCAGCACAAGGGTCTGGTAGATGATCTGAATCTAAGACAGAGTTTCAGGGCCACAGACATGGATAGTGCCCAGCTTTTCCAGAAATGGAGACTCAGATGAGCCAGTCTCATAGGGAAGCCTGGGGAGTGAACTCCTCTTCACACGAGGCCTTCTCCTTTCTGTTTGAGAGTGCATCTCACTCAACAGATAATTATGTATTTAGTCTCTGTTGAGATATGTTGCTATGCATAGGTGTTTTCTTTTTTTATATATATATTCATTTATTGGTGCATTGTAATTATACATTTTGATACACATCAGGGTAGCAGCATCATACATGCACACATTGCTCATTTAGCCCTCCCTAAAATCCCACCCCATGCCCACCCACGTCCCTCCCATTCGTGCTCCGCATAGTGATTGACCCTTATAACTTTGTGTATACACATCATGTGCTATAGTGTGTTTCCCTCCACCCCCCTCCCAACTCCCAAAGTTAGGTCAACTTCTTTGTTCATCTAAAGATTTCTTCTTTGTCGGGAGTCCCTTCTAAGTCCCATTCTTCCTAGCTTCCACATATTAGGGGGTACATCCAACTTTTCACTCTTAGTGACTTACTAATTTCACTTAGCATAATGTTCTCCAGTTCTCTCCATTTCCCTGCAAATGATGTAATTTTGTTCTTCTTTGTGGCTGTGTAAAATTCCATTGTGTACATATCCCATAGTTTTGTGATCCATTCATCTGTCGATGGACACATTGGCTGGTTCCAAAGTTTGGCAATTGTGAATTGTGCAGCTATAAACATAGATACACATGCATTAGTCTGGTAGTTTGGTTTCAGTCCTTTTGGGTAGATGCCTAGAAGTGGTATTGCTGGGTCATACGGTAGGTTCATTCCCATTCTTCTGAGGATCCTCCACACTGTTTTCCACAGCGGTTGCACTAATTTGCAATCTCACCAACAGTGTAGTAGAGTTCCTACTTCTCCACATCCTCGCCAGCATTTGTTGTTGTTTGTGTTTTTAATGATTGCCATTCTAATTGGCATTAGGTGAAATCTCAGGGTAGTTTTGATTTGCATCTCTCTGATTGCTAATGAAGTTGAACATTTTTTCATACATTTATTGGCCATTTGTATTTCTTCTTCTGTGAAGTGTCTATTTAGTTCACTTGCCCATTTTTTGACTGAGTTATTTGTTTTTCTAATGGTGGTTTTTTTTAAGTTCTCTGTATACTCTAGATATGAGTCCTCTATCAGAGGGGTAGCTGGCAAAAATCTTCTCCCATTCTGTCGGCTCTCTGTTGAGGTTCTTGATTGTTTCCTTTGCTGCACAAAAACTCTTTAGTTTAATGCAATCCCATGTATTAATCCTCATTTTAGTTTCCTGTGCCTTTGGGGTCTTGTTGAGGAAGTCTTTACCTGTGCCTATGTGT